>CM035809.1:29341062-29535905 GCA_020466095.1 Chlorops oryzae
AAAGAAAAGTGCTGGATTTGAGCCGCGAACGAGAGGAGGAAATTCTTGGCTTACGTCGAAAAGAAGCGACATTTCTATTTCCCTTTAAAGCTTTCGCATAAAATTTCAATTCGCTGTGTGGGAGGGGTTGAAAGGCAAAGGAAACGGGAATCCTTCAAATACAAATTCTGTTTCCGCGCGCAAAAAAGTTCGCAGAGACCCAGACTCCTAGAGTGCCAAAGAGAAAGAAAATTCCGGGAGGAACTCAACGCCATAAAGTCAAAAGTTTTGCGCATTTGTAGCAGCTTCGGCTCGCGCATTCAATGACGGAGCCTCGGCCGCTCCGCGCGTATCAATTTGGCAGATAGGTGGCAACGAATTCATTATATTGCCCATTTGTGGTTGTCGAGATTTGAGTTTATGGCATTTTTTTTTTCGCATCTCCTCTTCGTCTGCTTATTTGTTTTTCAAATTAAATAAACTTTTTCAATCTTGAATCTTTGATTTGCTTTCCGCTTATTTGACTGGCCGCCGCCGCAAAGCCGAATGAGCAAAAGGTGCATTCCCAGCGGCTTTAATTTTCGCCGTCTTCCGCTCGCAATCATTTTTTGGTGAATTTTCGATCTGAAGGCGTGTTGCGAGTTGGCAGGTTGCAAGCTGCAAGCGAACTCATTATGAAACGCAGCTCGAAGCAGCTGCAAAACCGCCAAAATGGTGCGGATGGATCTTTTTGTTTTTGTTTTGAATATTTTGGATTTTGTCTTTTGCTGCCATGCAAAGATTAAGAGGCACTGCGTCGACGGTGGAGCGACATTTTCCTTTTCCTTTGCGGCCGCCATTATCATTTTTCAAATGCGGTTTCTATTGTTTCGAGGAACTAGAACCACGCACGTGAAGGACTGCGACTACTATTCCAGGCACATAAAACTCATTAAAAGACAGCAGCAGTCAGCAGATTTCATTAGATTTTCCCCCCCGCACTGTAGTAGTAGGCATCCTCGCCCGCCGACTCATTTTCTGGCTTATCATTTATTTTGGTTTTGCTCCGAAAGCACGCTACCTGCTTTGCATTAAACAATTAATCAAAGATAATTACTCTGCTTCTTTCATGGCCTCTGCCATCGAATTATACGAAATTTACCCCACTCGCCCCGCTTGCCCCAACGAGAGGTAGATAATGTGGCATTAATCAGACAATACGCACACATTTTTCTTGCCCCATCGGCACTTTGAGAGCGCGTGATAAAGGCGCCCCGCGGCATCGTCATCAGCCTCAAAACAGGGGGCGGGGGGTGTGCGTTAAGACAAAAGCGATTTCAAGTATCAGAAACGTACATTTGTGCGTACGTACATAGGTATGTATGTATACCTCTCTCTTGGAGCTACCGAAATTGCTAAATTCTCCGTTTGCTCATTTCGACAATTTTCACGGCATCACTGAGTGTTTGATTAACGAAAATATGGGCTTGAATGGAGCTTAACGACCAATAAAAATGTTTCCCCATTTAAACACCCTCCAATACACACACACTTACTCCCACACACACGCATGGGCAATGAATTGCTCGTTTCAAAATTAATTTCTTGACCTGTGTTCTTGGGCGCGCCATTAAAATTAAATTAATTACCTCCGAAGGAATGCCAAAGGAACAAAGCGCTCAACACTCCAAACATTTGTGCATGTGAATTAGATTTCGGAAATTATTCACGAATAAAACGGTCTCGATTTGATCGAGCACAGTGCACTGCAAGCAAGGTCAACAAGTCAGCGTTTTCCGCAGTCATGCGAAGACACGTTAACAAGGGTCGTATCAGTGAATGAGCTCCATGCTCCGCTCTACTTTATACGGCGCGCCGTAGCTCATTATGGCCGAGGTGGAAATTAATTGAAAACTGAAAACCAGACGAGTCAGTAGCAACATTAAATACGCCAGCAAATATTTGGAGTCCAAATGCTGCTCCTCGAATTTTGTTGCTGATTTCGCACAGGTCGACGGCGGCGGCGGGCAATGAAATCACCGGCGTTAAAAATTAAAGAAAAAAAAATATATGCAAGCCATGAATTGGAGTTTCGAAAATCCGAAGTTACAGAGAGCAACCAAAGAGTATTAATATTATATTAATATTATATATATTAAATACTCTTTGGAGCAACTGAGCGGGCGCGTGAGGACTATTTTTTTCACTCAATAAATCGGTTTGATGAGCACGTGTTGCACGGAGCCGATGGGATGCAGGCTTACAAATTTTTAGAACCGGAAACAAGAGCTGTATGATCCATTTCTAGTCATTGGCACAGTGGGACAACGTTTAGTCTTTGCTCGATAAAAGGAAATTCGAGCAAATAATTAACGTATCCTAACATATGAAAGAAATTTTAATCAACGGCGGATTTAATTGTGACACGTTCCATACGTTTGCATTTGTCGAATATTAACAAGAATTATTTCATTAGTTATTGGAATGTGGTAACCTAATTTTTCCCGTGATTGAGGCTAGTTGTAACAGGCTTGGGCCAAATTATACATGTGTACTTGAAGAAGTTGTTTAGTTATAGTCAGGGCTCGGATTTTGTTGACTTTTATAAATTTAAAGCATACTTTAAGGAGTAAAATTTTTATTTAACTCACACAAAGTTACGACTCAAGTCGATTTTTAACTTCAATATAAATTTTTCCTGAAGTTAGAAAAGCGGTTTGAATTTCAACTTGGGCCAAATTATTCGTAAATGTGTATTGAAAATTTTGCTCCTTTAAGTATGCTTCAATTATAAAAGTCAACAAAATCCGAGCCCGGTTACAGTTTATTTGTAGAGCTTCAAAATTTTATAAATTTAAAGCATACTTTAAGGGTAAAATTTTTACCAATTTTGCGAATAAGTCTATGAAGTTGAACTTCAACGGATTTTTACCTTCAATAAAAATTTTATTGAAGTTAAAAATCGTTTGAATTTAACTTTAAATGTCGAAAAGTTATTACAAAAATTTTTCTCAATAAAGTATGCTTAAATTTTAAAAGCAAAAAATCACCTGTTGACAGCTCTACTTATTTGTATCAAAAAATTTTAAAAAAAAATGTTTATTGCCTTGGGAGCTATAGGCCATACAAAATAAAATATGATAAAAATACGTAAAATTTTAGGAATATTTGCAATTTGCACCTACTAGATAAAGTTTTTTCGGATCGGTTTGTACTAAAACTATTTAAAATGAGTTCAGAGCTATAAATTGTGATAGATAGGAAATTAAAATATTGAACGGATTACGAGATATAGCCATAAGTAAGTGAGAATTTAATTTTTTTTTCGGCCAATTTCGGAATTTTCATATGTTAGAAAGAGCCATAACAAGGATGGCGAACATTGACAAAAGCTGATAAATCAGCGTAGTTATCACCGAGCATTCAAAAACAAGCGTCAATTTAATGTCCTTGACGATAAATTTCCCTCTAAAATGGCACATTAACGAATATATTTTTTCGGATGAAATCAAAAGGATAACTTAATTTTTTGCTCTTAAACAACTCATAAAAGGTCTTAAGATTATTAAATGTATATCATTAACACAGCCTTAATGTTTTCGAAATTACTTTGAGATTCCTTCAGTGAAACCTCCGACAGCGATGGCATTGAGTGAATTTAACTTTGAGGAGAGCTTCTATCCTTTCTCAGCAGTTATTGTTTAAGTAAAAGGAATTTTTCTTGTCGTTTACATCGAAAACAACAGCAGGATGCCAAAAAAGAAAAAAACAAGAAAAGTCCTGAGCACTGAGATCTGTAATGGTAATTGCTGAGTCGAGTCCTTTGAAAAGTGAAATTGAATTCCAAATTACGAATGAACAATGGAATTCTCTCGCGCAACTTAAGGACTCGGCGCACATGATTATATTTTTGAGGCTACGTTGCTCGCTTCGCTTTGGTGAATTGAATGCACGGAGTAACAACAGCGATGATGATGGGTTTTAACATGCCTCACTTCTAAAGTTTGTATATCATTTGTCTTTGCAGGAGGATTTCTGCCAATTGTTGAGCGAAATTTTTAATTAGCGCACATTTTTTGTTAATTAGCAAAAGTTGCAAGCGCAACTGTGTCTTCAACGGCGCGGCCGTCTGTCTACGTTGTACACACTTTGTAGTCCCCCTGCACCGTTGCCGAAATACAACAACATAGTCAGTCCATCGCATCGCATGGACCATCGATAAAAAAAAAACACGTCCGAAACTTTATGTTAAGCAAAACTTTTTCGCAAATATTTTTCACTTCGCGAAACTATTTGGAATCCATTTTTTCAATTCTCGTTCGCATTTTCCCCTGGCTTAAGTCCAAGAAATTCGCTTCTTGTGCGTCGGAGAGTGACGGGAGCGATACGATACGGTCTTCTATGCAACAATGTGGAAGAGTTCAGCAGCAGAGCTGGAAAAACTTTGCGCTCTCCTTATTTTACGGCCCTTTTTGCGGCGCTTATTCTTGCTTTGAAAAAATTTCACCAAAGGATCTTTGGTTCTTTTGATGATAATCGCTTAACTCGCTGGGCCAAGTTTCACACAAAACGATACCCATTTGCCTGAGGTCCTTAAAGGATTATGTTTGAATGGATTTTTTTTTTTTGGTAAATAAAAATTTAAAATAGAGCAAAAATCAAGTGCATCTTCCTTTTAACCTTTGATGTTAAGGAGTTATTCTGATGTGACCATATAAAAAAATTGTTTTTTTTTTTCATTTTTTAATAGTAAATACCGTTGAGAATATCCTGTAAAAAAAATCAGACTGAAATTCCAAGTACTGATAAAGTTACACCTTGTTTTGCTCTTGAGACTTCAATCGTTTCTTTTTTGTATAAAATTAATTAATTCTGGTGCGGAGGATAACGGCAGACGTATCCGTGTTGCCCAACGACCAAATATTTTTAGTGTATCCTTTGACTAAAAACGAAATATTAACTATGTAAAAAAAAGCAACAACAAATATAATAAAGCTTATGTTACAAATAAAAACATGTAAGAAAAATATTGAACTTTTTTGTCTTATGAAAAAGATTTCCAAAAAAGGGGTACAATTTATGCGTTTACATCAGAAAACCCCCATAATGAATTTGAATTTCATGAAATTTGGAAAAGTTAAAGTTCATTCAATTAACCCTTTAATTCCTGGATCCTTCCCAAGACGGACTTTATTCGAATGAATAAAACAAAGATGAAAATCAAAAATCACTTCGGACTCGTTTTTCTCTGCCTGAAATTAATTTCCAGTGGCGTAGTTAGGCGTGGGTAAAGTGCCTCGCACCCAAGGGGCTCCCCAAAGGGGCCTCGCACCCAAAGGGGCCTCGCACGAAGTCAATTGAATGAACGATTTAGAAGGACTTGGGGGATCCGCATAACCATATTAAAGCATAAATCAGACTCCGATGTAAGCGAGCATAAGATTGAAGGATACAGACATAGTCCGTAAGTATACAAGAATGTTTAGGGCATCGCTAGTTCATTTCGCCCACATCTAGATTAGTCCTCGCTGCGCCACTGTTATTATTATTGGTAGAAGGTTCGAGCGTGAACCGTCCGTGGCACTGCGTCTGTGTAGACTATTGCGCCACTGTTAGTTTCGTCTGAATTTGTCATTGAAAAAAAGATTTGACATTAAAGGGTTAAAACCCACTCAATGCTATTGAAAAATTATTTCTTGTCCACTCTTTAATTTGCATACATTTTCTAAGACATTTCCATTTTGATAGACAAGTCAAAATCCCTTTAGGTCAGCCTGCTAAAGCCTGATAAAGCATTTAAAGATGAAAAAAATCACACAAATGTCATGGAGCACTCAACGCCTTCAAAAAGCATTAAAAATCGCAGCAGTATGTGAAAACAAGCAATCGAACAAATTCTATTGGGCCACAATGGACCAAATTCGACCTTACAGTCATTCACGGCCATTTTGAATTCTGATTGAACAAAAATTTATGCAGTTTATATACAAAGCAAGCCAAGAGCAAGTCAAAATGAACTTTGGGGCAAAAATTTCTTAAATTCAATGAAATGTACTTACATATTTACGTTATTAATTATGAGGTGATGACAGCCCTAGACCTCTCAATACGAGCAAAAAAAAAAAGAAATGGAATTTTGATATTACACATTCGAAATTTCAATCTGACTATTTAATTAGTATGGTAAATAATTTAACGAGTCTAAAAAAAAATGGAGATAACGTTGAAAAACAAATGACACGTTTCTACTTCACCGGTCTTCAGTCCGGCAACATAAGCGAAAGCTAGCAACATGAGTCTACGTGGCAGCATGTTGCTAGCGAGTTCATTATGCGTTCACTATGCGTTCATTTTGCAGTTCCTTGTTTGCAAGTGCTCAGGTCTTCGGGATTCAAAGTGTGTCAAAATTCAAGAAATTTCTTTTGAAGGGGGATTTATTTATTTTTATTAATGAATAGAATGAGTGTGAAAACAATCGCCACCACGGCGAATGAAGTCGGAGCAACTCTTATGCCGTGGCATCTAAAAAAGAAATTGTGCGACATTTAGAAAAATCTTCATTAATCCTTAGATGTTCTCGGTCTCACCTTGCGGACTCCTGGTCCACCCAACTTGATTGATTTTCGAATCCATATTTATCGGCCAACGCTTGAATTTTATTATGTGTCTCCTCATCGATTTCCCGTGCTCGAGTCATTATTTTGATCATCGACAAGGACGCCGCAAAGTTGGTGTGGCCGCATATCACCGCAATGCTTTTAATATCAGTATAAAGTAATTTGTAGACGAAGGTTATGCTATGTGAATCGTCTTCGTATATAATATTAAAAATTCCTTTTTGAGTGTTTTGATCCCATGGAAAATAGATGGTTTTAGTTGTATTCTTCCATTTCGAGTATATGTTGTTCATATAGTTCACTTTCAGATTGTAACTGCCATTTTCGATTTCGTTCGGTGCTGTCACAGAAACACATGCCGGAATGTCCGACGGTGGGACACGCATTGCCTCATACCATGTACCTGACATCTAAAAATCTTTAAATTAACTGAAGTTTAAGCAATTCATTCTTAAATAAGGGATGTTGTAAAGAGCTTGGGAATCGAGGGTCTTGTTGTTGCCCATGTATTTGTAAAGTAATCAAAAATAGTTCACCCTGTCCCTGGGCAAAAAAACAAAAAAATATCTACCCCACTGGCATTCAATTACACATCTTACCAATTCCACATTGAAAGGCAATAAAAACGCATGGTCCGCACAGGTCAACTTGGAGCCTTCTGATGACTTCGATAAACAGCAGATAATAATCAGAAAAGATAGAGCTTTCAATGAGTCCAAAGGCGAGAACATATCCAACGACGTCATAGCTTCGATAGATTCCTCAAATCAGCCAAAAGTTCTTGTATGTCTTGATGATTTTAAACTTATATACAGTATCAGTTTTATACCCGCCAAGAGTAGAGACGAAAGTACACCTACATTGGCGCGATAAGCCCACAAACGATGTCGCTGAACCGGGGGAAGCTATCAAATCGGTTCGAGTAGTTTTTTTAAATATTTATTTATTTCTTTTAATTTTTTTGGAATTGACAAATAAATGTCACTTACTACACAGTATTTTCGGTATGAATGAAACTATTTTTGAATAATAAAAACATTGAGAGATTGTGTCTAGATTTGTCCGAACGCGACTAGTTATGTCACCCAAAAGCAACAAGTCAACGCTCGCGCATTAGAACTCGGACTAGAAATAACAAAGTAAAAAAAAAAACACCCGTCATAAATGATTATTAATCTATTTCACCAGGCCTTTACTTTGAGTTCGTAAATGAGCTGTGAAGCTTCCATGCAGTAATGAAATGGTTTCGGTGTAAAAAGGACCGGACCTAGGCGAGTCCATATAGGACCAACTTCAAATTTATAAGAAATGCGACCGATTTAGCGTTAACCTCTATCGGACTCACCCTCGTTTTTGCTTTAAAAAAAATATTTTAAAAACTCATCCTCATTCCAAGAAAAAGGGACTCACCCGCAACCAACCCCACAGGCTTTGAAAAGGGACCGGTTGATTCTCAATGACAACCCTTTGTTCAAAGAAGTGAGTTAAATATATGCCAAGGCGACCAGTACTGACCTCTTTAAGACCGACCCGCAGTCCACCTTTGATTGGTCTCATTTACTGCAGGGTTGGCATTGCTGAGAACGATTATTTGAGGTCCAAGAGAACAGTTCTCAACGAATGGGTAGCGCTCGGAGAGGTGTTCCATGACGTTATCAGTGTTTCAAGTGAGAGAAATAATAACTAAATAATAGAGAACTACGGCAAGGCAGTGCTGTGAATACCCCAAACATCATGCGGCTTAGTTTGAACAATTTTTCAAAAGTTCTATGGAAAGAAAATTTATGAAATATCTTCAAAATTCGGCACCATGATCATTTATTGGAAAAAAAAAATAAAACGCGAGTGAAGACTAAGATCTGATTACGACTTGGTAAAAACTGGGAAAATTTTCTGGACGATAGTCGGCGTTGCATGGATATGCCATCAGATTTCACTAGAGCTGGAGAACCAATGGATAGCACTATCGATACTATGAGGGTTCAGCCTATCGAATATTCAGGGTATCGATGGTCGAACCTATGGATAGTTCTCCAGGTCTCTTTCACAGACTTTCGCAATGATTCTCCGAAGCTTAAAAACTGATTGCCTATAATGAACTTTCTGTGTTTGAAACTTTTTAGATACTGCCAGGCGCTGATGAGTCACGAGTCACAAGTCAAGACGTGACGAAATATGACCATAATCGCCAAGTGTGCATGACTCATCCGGTTAAGTTCTATCAATGGTCAAAAATTGCTTAAAAAATAAAAGCAAGTCCCAAAAAATTTCAATTGATATGAAACATATAAAAGATATATTCAGCCAGCCCTATTCTAAATTAATGGTCCCCGGGAATTTTTCGCTGGAATTTTTTCTCCGCGGAAAGAAAGAAAAAATTTTGATGACCTCTGCTTAAAAATGTTTTATATTCACTTCCCCAGTGTGCGCTTAGAATGGAAGTAGTGTTTTCAAGTCCGCAGGGAAAAACTCCCCGGGAATATTTAGAATCGGATTTGACCGATTTTAAAGTAAATGAAATGAATACAGATTCCATTAGAAGGGGTTTCCACTATTGATTTAAGTTGCTACTATAAGGCTAATATGTTGCCACTATGAGACTACTAACCCTTCAAAGGATATTTGGAGAAAAATGCAATGGCATGAAGTTTAAGGAGCGAGGATATAAGCGTGTTTTGAATGCATAGTTAATCTTCTCCGAACGTAGATCGCTTTTCGTCCGGTAAAAATTTTCGTCCTTTGAGGGGGTTAACAATCGCACACATCGAGCCATTCTTCGCTTTCTGATAATAAATTCTTTTGAGACGGGTGCTCTCGCCTAATGAAATTCCTGTTTGTACTTCCCATTTTCAATATCAATCAAGGTGAAATATTAACAATGCAGCCGATGCTTGCGCAGACGTCTATCTCGCACTCCGTCGGTTGCTTTACTAGGTTCCTTCGCTCGGCCGTGAATCCGTCTATTTGAGCTAAAGGCTTTCAAGGACGTTATTGCAATATAATTCTGTCGCTATGCTGACAACCGCGACGACAAGGACAACGAAAGCGATGACGACGACGATGAAATGGAGACTTTCAAAGGGGGCTGGAAAGTGGGACGATGCCTTTGTTGCTTGCCTGCATTTTCCTGCACGGCAACTAGCCTTGGATTGACAGAGTTAAAGCAAGTGTAACTGCTGCTGCTCCGGCTGCTGCAAGTGCAACAATAGCTACGTTCATAAAAATTCCTTGGCGCGTTTCCTAAACTCGCATGAACTTAACTCCAACTGCCATGAGAGAATAATTCGACACCGTTGTTTTTGCTCTACCAGACCCGGCAGACAAGCAGCAAGGAAGAACGATGGCAGGGCAAAGCTGGGCTGGTCTGGTCTGGGCTGGGCAGGGCAGATCGTCTCAGCGACCGATAGCATTGACAGCAGCAAGCACCCAAGACGTTTGACTTCAAGTAATATTCTAAGGAAGCGAATTGTGAAGAATGGCTGCTTGTAAGGACAGCAGCGTCTACTGCTGTTGTGCTCCTCGTGAGTATTAAGCGAACCAACCTGATTGCAAGTTATTTGCAAAAAGCAAATTTAACGAAGCCAAGGCATCCGCGACTTCGCAAAGTGGCGACAGCAGACACACTTGTCGTCGGCACGATGCACAGATGTACGGATGCTGCTGCACAGATGGAGCCTCGCTTTCAGTTAGCTGGGATAAAATGGTGCGGGAGTCCGGAGCGAGAAACTACAAAAGAGCTGTTATCAATTTGAGTCCATTGTATGCGCCAAGTGCCTTACTTGCAGCTATTGCTGAATGTCGACAACTGGAAGTAAGGAGTCAATTGAACATTTTTGACGCGCACCGTCGTCGCTACACCACGAATGATATGCGAGTTTAAAGCATTTTTAAGGACCAAATATGAATTTTTCTCCCAATCTTTAATAAGGATGCATGTTAATACACTCTCAGCGGACTATTTTTAGCGCAAAAAAACACATCGAATTCTTAAGTCGGGAATCCCGATTCGGATATTCGACGACAACTAACAGAAGCTACGAAAAATATACGGGTGTGGGCGTGGCAGAGGGCAAAGCAAGCCCATTTTTGTCTACACACCTTCCAAGAGTTATGGTTATTTTATATACAGCCGAGTCTGAATAATGTGAACCCCGGATAGAGTGCACAGTTTGGTTGTATGGACACTAGGACCAAGTCTTATACAACGGATTATACTGGTACAGTACTCTAACTTTCCGCGAGAAGGCCGTTCAAAAATCATTGGGAAAAACGTTAGAACAAACGACATATTTGCAGGGGCGGACTGGGTCTACGGGCAACCGGGAAAATGCCCGATGGGCCCCCAGCGCGCTGTGCTTTTTAGCTGTTAGGTTTTATTTTTTTCTTAGGTAACAGGGCCAAATTTTCAAACGCCCGGTGGGCCCTTTGACGGCCAGTCCGCCTCAGCATATTTGAACCAAATTAAACCTATAAAACTTGAGCCTCGATAATGTGAGCAAACTCTGTAATTTGAACAGGTCGTGCAAAAATTTGTTCATTCTATCCAAAGTCGACTGTACCGAAATTCGAAGCAAGTTACAATAAACCATTATTTTGGGATTTTTTCGGGGATATGTTTGGTTTGTTTGGTGGCTTCACCAGTGAACCAAGTGTTAATGGAAAGCGTTGTGTAGATTTAGAGTTATACACCTCCTCTATACAGGTTTATTTAATTTGTCGGGGGATCCGTCTATTTTCACTTCAGGTCGTGCAACGGGCCCCAACATGCCTTCGTAGTACCTACGTTCTAAATTTGAACTGATTGCTCCTGCGATTTCGGAACAGATCCTACCAAAAGACTGATAGATAGACGGAAATCTCTAGACTGGCTCAGATTTCGATCCTGATTAAGAATATACATATATGTGTCTTCATTGGCGGAGCTTAGTTCTTGCTCTAACAGGATCCGCACAAAATTAACATACCTGCTGAAGCTGGCAAGGGTGTAGCGAGAGAATTAGTGCTTTGGTAGCGCTTATATTTGCCACAGTGGTATATTGAACAATTATAAGACATTAACCGAAAAAAAATTTGGGGGGGCAAGAAGAAGTTTAGAGAGTTTTGGACCAAAAACCCAAAAAACCCGAAAAATTCATGACGTCCGATTTCGATGAAATTTTATATATAAAATGAGTGAAAAATTCTAAGAATTATGGCGCAAAAATTTTTTCAAAAAAAAACTGATTACAACTAGTCTAGTTTGGGACTAGTTCCAAACTGGTCCAAAAATGACTACAAGGCGACACATCCATGCTTTCGATTGAGCCATATTATAAAATTAGAAATAATTTTAAAATAAATATTCCGTATTTTCATTTGTCGATTTTCCCGCCCCCAGCTTTCCTTCTTAACACGCTTGCTTCTTTAAAAATCACATTAAAATAGACAAACCAATGCTCAATGCTTTAGTGCCTTTGCCAGATTGAAGGAGCCATTGACTTTGATATTCAAATGAATATTTAATCATTCGCTCTCGACTCAATCCCTTCCTTTTATTCGGCGTTATCAGAGTTTTTACAGCGTCGCACAAGGTTTTTTTAAACTTATTTTTCGCGCGAATTTTCGCCAAAAAAAAAAAAAAGAAAAAAGAAAAGCGAAAAAATATTTTCTCCTACACGCCTACGTCGGGGCAGACACATTGTCAATATTTATCTTGTTGGGAAATCAAAGCACAAAAGAGATGAAAGCGAAAACAATAATGGCCAACAAAGGCGCTTTACAGCGAGCTAACAAAACCCTTTGTTCGGGTCGCAACACGGCTCCGACCGCCAATGGCAATAACAACAACGATAACGACATTGGACGCCAGTGAAGCTGAAAAGGCTGGCAACAATGGATGCAAACAAGCGGCTCCTTTCTCACGCCTGTCCTGTGCTGCTCGCTTCAGCTCTGCTCGGCTCGGGCTTGCTCTGGCGCTCGGAAACAAATTTTTTTTTAATATAACAGAAGTTCTTACAGCCCCCCCCCTTCTTTCCACTTTCTTCCACTCCGGTTCGTATATTAAAAGCCTACCATTTTTGTGCGGCCTGGCCCTCGGCCATGTTGACAACTTCTGAGAGGGGGACGCGGTCACGGCATTTTCACAAGTCTTCTTTATCTAGTCATATCGTCTGTGGACCGAGAGACCTGTTAAAAGCTTTCACGTACGAACATAACTAAATGTGCTCAGAGCGCAACCAACCAAAACAACAACAACAACTGAAACGGCGGCAGCGACATCTAGGACAACAATCGGGATCAACAAGTTCATTAGGTGCACTTCGTAGGGTCATTCGTCGTTAAATTAGCGACCACAAAACGAAGGCTTGGTTGGCGCCATCGCTGTGTGTGTGGTTGCACGCGGTTAAAAGGAACCGGATGACACGTCCGTCGTAGAGAATTGGGTAAGGATTAGTAGGAGTGCGCGACCTCAAGAAACCTCACAGGCGCTAATCGGTTTCCGCAGACGCAGTTGACGTCAGGAGGAAGACATCTCGAATTCCAGCTTCCCCTCGCTAATATACAACGCTCATTAAGCGGCTCGTTCCCTGTTGACACTGTGACGCAGAGCCAACACAACACTCTCCAAAAGGAAGCGCAGAGGAAGTGGTAAGAGGCGCTCGCTAGTCGAGCACCCCACCAGCGCGACCACAGAGTCGTGGACGTGTTTGTATTGTTGCCACTTTGCATATGAAGTAGATTCGCGTTCGGTCTCTGCGCTGCCATCTCCTCGCGTTCGCGGGCTTGCTTCGTCATTGTTTGATTTCCCTTTGCGTCCACCATTGTTTGAAGGCGTTAAGAACAGCACAGGGTGGCGCTGGCAGCTATTCGGTTAGCGTTTGCAAACAAAGTTCCTAGCTGTTTGCCTTTTTTTCTTTTTTTTTTCACGCTGACTTCTCTCGTCGAATCAAATTTTCTGCGCTCAAGACCTGCTCGAATTTCAAAAGAAATTAGTACGGCGATGAGTGGCGAGAGGCGGGAGGGTGGCAACAGGCACCGAGCAGCATCAGACGGCTCCTTCGCTGCTCAGTTCAACAATATGCGGTTGTTTAATCGTTTAAGACAAATTAAATTCTGGTGAAGTTTGCTGGTCTGCCGTGCTCTTGTCGAGTTAAGGTTCGCTTGAGAAGCAATTCATTAAAGTGAGTAAGAGAGAGAGAGAGAGGAGAGAAGGGGACGAGTGCATATTAAAGAACCGTGGTGAGCTTTTCCAACTCAGATTCCCTGCCGCCAGGCAATATTAAATCTACTTATCTATTGCCAAAGCACAATGTTTTCGCAGGCAAACAGACGTTACCGAAACACATTAACAATGAGTGCGAGAGAGATCGAGCGGGAGACAGAGAACAAGATGGATCAAGATACAAAGAGGACGTGTTCGCAGCAAAGCGATTTAAGGACCACTCTCCACACTCTCTCGAAATCCACACAAACGACGTGTCATATGTCGCAAATTGTTGTTTCCAAAACTTTTCCTGCATTTAAATTTCAAAATTTCTCTTTTATCGGGCCATATGTATACCGAGTGGGCGCTCACACCTTAAAAATAAAGGAGTGCATGTCTTCACTTGCTAGGAGCTTGCAAAGCATACTGAAAATCCACTCATTAAGCTGATTATATTGTTATCCTTTTTGCGATATGTATTACGTGCGTGTAAACGCACACAAAGGAGCCAACGTTTTACAACGTCTGCTTGTGCGTGTGCGTGTGCACGTTTATACATGCTCTCGCTTGCATATGTTTCCCCAGATGAATGCGGTTAGTCGAATAAATGGAAATGATGCGATTTTTGCTCTTGTGCTTCAGCTGTTTTTTTTCCATTGTGCTCTGACGGATGGGGTGGGACGGATGGCCGGAGTGGGATCGAGCGCTTTACTTTGAAATGTATAATATTGTCGCGTCGCGTCGTCCTTTATCCTCGCTCGCTAGCTCGCTCTGGATGCGTGTTTATTCAAATAATTATATGCAAGGCGTGTTCGCAGTCGTTGCGGACTGCTGATTGCCCTCGTACACAGACGCCCGAGCATCAACATCAAGGATATGCGCCCATGCGATAGACAACAACAGCGCGACTCTGCAGACATTCAACAGACATGGAACATTTCAACGACAACGACGCGGGTTAAACAAAGTGTTACTCATGCAGCAGGACAGGACACGAAGCACTTCCACACTTGCCGGCAGTACCCTCTATCCCTATCCTTCTCTTTTCTTCTCAAGCGTACATTGTTATTGTAACGATAATGACCGGATTATGTAAAAAAAAAGAAATCCAATTTTAAATACGCGCGAGGGAGCTCAAGCTCAAGCATTTTATGTAGAGTCAAATTTATTTAAGCGCACTCAATTCAGAAGGTAAGTCTTCATAAAAAGGGGTTGTCATAAGCTTGGCAGTTATCTCTGCTCATGGCTTAACTGCTGGGGGATCACATACAGCGGAAATACTCATGACGATTTTTTCGCTACATTTTTTTTTTCTCAATATTTTATACAGAATTATTTTCATAGAGCACTACACATAGAATACTAATAAATCTACTGCCACTTATATGTGCGGTGGGTTCGTTCCCCTTATGCATCTGGCTATCAGGTCTTGAAGGAAGGCTCGAAGAGTTTCGAAACTCTTTGATAAAGGTCATAATTTTCGGCAAAGCAATCAAAGACTCAAAGAAACTAAAGCAACAAAGTAAAGTAAATTTATTTTGTATTAAGTTGAAGGAAAATGAGGAAAATATTCTACAGGGTGATCTGTACACACGCATTGTTTTTGTATGAAAACTCTTTCAAATATTCCCCTTCCTCAATTTCTCTTGAGCAAACCAAATGCACAAGAAGGTAGCCAAGGGTTGTCAATTTAGACCGCCCATTGAATGTCAGACCAAGAGTTTTAAGGGATATTCTTTGAATTTTACCATGCTATGGTAAACATTTAGGGCAGTGGCGTGTCCAGAGAAATAGTGCTTTGATAGTGCTTATATTTTCCACAGTGGTATATTGAACAATTATAAGATATTAACCCAAAAAAATGTGAGGGGGCTACAGGAAGTTTAGAGAGTTATGGACCAAAAACCGTCCGATTTGGTTGAAAATTTATATATAAAATAAGTAAAAAATTCTAAGAAAATTAAAAAAAAAAACTGGTCCTTTTTAGACCAGTTTGGAACTAGTCCCAAACTAGACTAGTTGTAATCAGTGTTTAGAAAAAGATTTAGTGCCAAAGTTCTTAGAATTTTTCACTTATTCTATATATAAATTTTCATCCAAATCGGACGGTTTTTGGTCCATAACTCTCTAAACTTCCTGTAGCCCCCTCACATTTTTTGGGGTTAATATCTTATAATTGTTCAATATACCACTGTGGAAAATATAAGCAGTATAAAGGCTACTCTTTCTCTCGACACGCCACTGATTTAGGGGTAAAGAAACTGGTCGTTGTGAATCACCCTGTATTGTGAAAATACTTGCCGGATCGGCTCTGCAATAACTTGAATGAAAAAAGACTTTCGCGTATAATGAAAATGCGGAATTAATTTTGGCAACAGCTCATAACATGAAAGTCAACCGGGCGAGCATAAAAGGATATAACGGCACAGGACACAAACAACAAGAAGAAGAACTAAAAACAGGTCCGCCATGCCGTCGTACCGAAAAACAATTTCCCCGAGCTTTCCATATTTTTTCGTCTGTTTGTCTGTTTGGCTTAAATACTTGCGAATAATATTGGATGACAGGATGTGCCAAGAAGAATATTGGATTGGCAAGGAGCCGAGCGGAGAGCGCGCAGCAAGAGCGGACAAGCAATGCGAGCATTTTCATGAAAATAGTAAACACGCCGTTTTTATAGAGCACAGCATTCGTGTCGTCAACATCGAGTGGCTGTGCGTGTTATGCAGCAGGCGGGAGGGGGCAGGCGGCAGGCGGTGTGGAGGATAGTTCCGCAGTTGCCTCTTCAATTTCATTTCAATGTCGCGCAGCAAAAACTGCTTATCCAAAGTGTGTGTGTGTGTAGGTGTAGGTGTGGTTGTCGTCAAATTATGCTAATTAGATCCGAGAATAAATTTCGAAAGTACCATTGACAGTCCTGCGCGATTATCCTTTGTGAGTGCGTTTTGCATTTCTCGTTTTGCAGTTGTTGGGTCCGCGGTTCATTGTTATTTCTATTATGACGATTGTGGCCGTGACTCGACGGTGAAGGCGGCAAAGCACACGTCGCGCGACAACATGCGGTCTTTGGCCATGGATGACAACTGCGGCATCGAGTGTTTCATTGGACATTGGGGAATCTTTTTCTTCCTCTATTTTTTTTGGAAAGGTGTCTGTGGCTGTCTCGAAATTATGCAAATTATATTTGACAATTGCGGAAAAGTGAAATCCGAGAAAATAAAAACGTCTCAAGTGCAGCATAAAAAGTATTAATGCGAGACAATTAACAGAGTCTTACGCCAACCAAAGGATATTATCCAGATACTTAGATACAAAAGCAATGGGCTTAGCACTTCCTCGATCTTTTGACGATTGTTATTATTTATTTTTTTTTTGTTGGACGAATGGATTTGTGTCCTCGATGTTTTTTCCACAAAACAATCATTCAAAGGATAATAAGGGTTGGAAAAATTCGTTCGTCCGTCCGTCTGCCCGTCCCATTCATTCTGTTAATTTCCTCATATACCATCGAGCCTTTCCATGCTTGACTCTTCATTACATTCATGAGTGTAATATTTTCTTGTTATTTCCCAGGGCGCGCGACTTGTGACGCACTACAACAAGGCTGCGGGTGCGGGTGAGGGTGCTTCTGCTCTCATTCTGATCGTTGTCTTACGGCCTTTCCATTAGCAATAAAAGTGAGTTTTCTTGTTGTCAACCCCAAGAGGAAGTTTTCACCTTCAATTAAAGCTCAAATCCCGGAAGCTGGCAGTGTTGTTTTTTTTCCGGTTGCCAATGGGAGTAAAAGAACAACAGCACTTGCCTCCAGAGCCCTCGGCTTTTGTGTCATCATCGTCGTGGCTCTAGTCATCGTCATCGTTGCCGTCGCCGTCGCAGTGTTGTGACGTGATTTATGAGGGGAGCACAGGGCATGTCTTTGAATATTAACTCGCAAAAAATTAACCCTGCACTCGATGTGACCCCGCAAAGTCAAAAAGAAAGGTTCAGATATTGCCTTGGTGACAGATTTTCCGCAGTTTTTAATTAAAAAATTCCTTTGATTTATGAGCAACAAGGATACACTCGTTAAAACAACAATCAAAAATTTTAAGGTGCCGGCCATTGAGCATTCCAAGAGGAGCATTTTTATTCTATAATCCGTTTTTGGAGAGTTATTGGGCATGCAAAGCTAATTCTTTTCCTTTTTTTTATTGACAGCAGACATTTAAATTTATGGACAAAAAAGAAGAGAAAGTCAATATTCAAACCGTGTGACTGCATCCTGCTGGTTCAGCAGTTGACGTGCCAACAGCTAATAAGGATTTTCGTCCTTCGCAGACACATTAAGTCTGCATCAACACACATGAAGTCAAGAAGAAAACGAAAACGAAAACGAAAAAAGACGAGACTGCATGCGACTCATTCTTGAGAAAAAAAAAACAAAGACTCAAATAAAAACAAAATGGCGTAAATTGCATTTCCGCTTGACTGGCAGCGGATACGGCTTATGATGTGAAAGTTCAACCACTTGACATTGATAGCACTCAATATTCAAAGCCAAAATAATAACGCGAACTTCTCGCTAGACAAGAACTGGGGGAGTAGGATTGTAGGTACAATAAATGATGCGTAATACAGTGAGAGAAGACAAGAATTTTTTTCTCAGCTTAATTTCATGGTCGCGTGTCTTGGAAATCATACCTTGTTTATGAAGGTTCCACGGTGATGCGCCCGCAGTTTTGACGGCCATAAATTCGAATCGAATTGTTTAATTAAATTCGCATTTCTCGTTGCACGAGTGGCAATCCTAAAACCCACACAGACAACGACCGACCGACAGCGAGCGACGGCGAGGCAATGTGGCAGTAGCCAATATTTCCATTGTCCTTTGATTTGATTTATGCATGCGAACGTTGGTCGAGGTGATTTGGAACAGACGTCGACTGCGACCAAAAAACAATGAGACGAGCCACCGAGCCGTCGAGGGTTGCCGAATGTTATTTAATTGCTATCATTGTTTATTGATTTAATTAAATTTACTTTGATAATGACTCGTCATTCAAACCGAATAATGGTTCTACAATGTACCTGTAAAACGGAGCAAGTGCACAGCTCACTGGCCCAACGTGGTAAGCGAGAACTCACCCCCGGAAAAATGCAAATAAAACCATTCCAATGCAACCATCCAACTGTGCGTAGCAAAAATACTCAATCAAATTTCGTGTGCGAAATACTCACAGATTTAATTTTAAAAAAATGTGAGCTGAACGAGCACAGGACGATGAGCACAAACTTAATAACGAAACTGAGCTTGGAATTGTCCGTTTCCCTAGCACTTTTAGTTGATAGTTTTACTCAAAAATCCATGAAATGTGGATAAAAGACTGCTAGCAAGTTACAACTTGCACTAAACAAATACATACATACATATTAAAAGTATAAAAAAAATAAAAATAAAATAAAATAAAAGAATAAGGAGAGAGCATTTTGGATTTTCGGAAAACTTTATCCTGTTACTGAACCTTACGTTGCTTTCGCGTTACTTTAGTTTCATTTCGTTTCGTCTCGTTCGGTTTTGTTTCATTGCCAGGAACTAAGCAGTGACTGCGGATTTGTGTTGTCTCCCGACCCCATCGTGGACCTCACCCTTTATCCTTACATATGCACTCATCCGGCTAGCACATTTGTTTAGTTATGGTTTTCGTGTATGACACAAAACGGCACGGCACGGCATGGTATGGTATGGTATGTTGCGGGGGGGACTTTTCCAATTTACGTCACGAATGCAGTTCACAGTTTCACACTTTACGCTCGGACTTGACTGTTCGGTTCAGTCGATTCAGTCAAGTCGCAGCGAGTGCAAAGGATAAACTTTTATTTGCAATTGCAGAGAGGGACATTAATTTGACATTTGAATTTGTTGAACGAGTTTTGCGATTATTGTTTTTATTGTCGTGCAGAACAACACAACATGGCTTTTTGGTTTCTCGTTTCTCTTCTATGCGGTGGATATATGGCCAGCCCTCCCTTCGTCCAACACGCCCTACCATTCATTGAATGGATGCTTAAGGATTTTGGAGGAAAACGACTTGTCGTTGGTCCATCAAAAATCGTTTCGACTTTTTGCGTGCTTTCAAAACTGATAAATATCAAAAGGAGTCGAAAACTTTTAATGGAATCAAAACTTTCGCAATGGCCATTGCGATTTCACTGCAGCAAAAAAAAAAAAAAAAAAAAAAAAAATCCGCTGAAAGGTATTTTTGGATTGACATTTAAAGATGTAGTGGAACATTTTATTTTTGTTCACTTTTATGTGATATTAAATAGTAATACATATGTACAACAAAAAGAAAACGAAAAATCTGTCATGGCCTCATTTGAAATGGTTGTCCGGGCTGCGTATCACTTTTTTTTTTGCTATTATTTCAAGAACTTAAAAAGCCGTCAAGTGGCTCTATGAGCATTAGGTTTCAAGTCTAAGGCATCCCAGCAAGCAACGTTTTATTATCGAAACGCACCCATCGTTGTAAGCTTTTAAAGGACGATTACCAAACATATTATTTCAGACTCTAATTTCCAGTGTCCGTGGCTGTTTTTACGAAAACCTATTCATGTAAGCTTTGCATAGACTTTGTTTACATGGCTTGTAATTAGGGGATCCGGCAACCTCGCATACTTATCAAAAAACAGGCACAACTCAAAACTTCGTATTTGTCGAACAAAGTCACTAGTACAAACAACAATATTTAATGTATGCCCGATGGATTCCGAGATGGATTACTGCTAATACATAAATTTGGCCCTATTCTAAATTCATATTCATGGGGCATTTTTTTCCTGCTCTCAGAAAAAAAAGTAAAACCAACAACTTTGTTGGGTTAAGTGTACCCAAAAACGTCATTAGTGTACCCAAATTGAGTGATGTGTGTTGATTGGTGTCATGGTGATGATTGTAGATGTTGTGAGTTTAGGGATTGATGTTTGATTGATTTGATGATGGGCTGATGTATGATTTGTGTTGATGTGTTGATGTGTATGATGGTCTGATGGATTGATGAAATGTGATGTTAATGGTGATGATGTATGTTGTAATATTGATGTTGGTGGTATGGTGATGTATGTGAATGGTGTTCAAATTTGAAAATATACCTGCCGACAGTTCTCCAGCTCGACTGAGATGACTGAGAAATTCTTCAATTCATTGCTTTATATACGTTTCCGAAACCTTGAATTCAATGAGAATTGTAGGAATTTTTTGAAAAAAAAATGACCATTTCTCGGGGTAGCTTTGCATTTGGAGGGAAATAATGATTGGAAATTTGTTTTCGGGACGAATACCATCAAAGGGAACTATGAGCGTATTCGGAGGGTACTTTTGGGGGTTCAAGCCCCCCTCGAAATATGAGGAATTACAAAGGGGATTGAGAAAATGATCTCGGTGGATAGTTTTGTTATGCCTTAAACTTCTTCCGAAATAATTTTCTGCGTCGTAGCGTGTCGGAAGGCAACTAAAAACTCATGATAGCTTGTATTTCCCTACCCTTTTGGGTCCCATATAAGAAAGGTATACGAATATACAATTTGTCCAGCGGGCTGCATCGAGGGATCGAGGAATTTAAGTGAGCAAGGATAGAATTCATTTGAATGACTTTCATTCCGTCGGCTTTGGAAATATCTCCCTGAAGAGTATTTTTTTTAAGTGTATGTACATTGTTTTCGTGACAATAATCCTTGCACGATATAACATGTTCCACCTAAGTACCTATACACAAATGTTTATTCCCACGAACTTTAATGTGAAGAAGGATCGATTGTACAATATTTTATTAAATATTGAAATTTTTATTCTAGCAAAATCATTTATTGAAAAAAAGTGGATATTAAGATGTTAAACAGTTCCAACATGGTTATAATTGGAGAAGCTTTAATTTCGGATTAGTTTTATAATCCCGTACCAGAAGATAGCAGAAATGCCTCTAGTATAATAACATTTAGACGCATTATGGAATTCTTTTAATACAAATTTCAAGGGAACACAACATTTTGGCAACCAAATTAGTTGAAATTTTCAAATGTAGTTTCCGATAGTTCTAACAATGGCTTAGGAATGTATCAGACTATCGATGGTCGCTCTGTTTAATTTTGTATGAAATATCACCGTGAGAAATATATCTAACCAATGCTCAACTATGTTAAAAGTGCTCTGCAAAGTATTAGTAAAGAAAACCGATAGCACAAAAATTGGGTTTTGAGTCAGAAATCGGGATAGTGAGTATGGAACGGTCAATTAAAATTATGCGTTTACAATTCAAAGACCTTGAATTCTGGAATCTTAAGACAAAAAATATATATATATATATTTAGTGTTAAATCTATATATTCCGATGATAATGAACATTGAAAAATCAAAGAAACGCGACCTTTTAATCATCGACGCAAACCATTTTCAGTGTATAAACCCATTCGAAGGCTACAGCCTATGTACCTCTGTATATAACTTGGACGATTATGGAATACGCGGCACAGATTTCAAGGGGAAAAAATGTTTCCATACGTCAATGAAACAACTTTCGGTCCATTTCTTACAGCTTCAGCAAGCAAAAATCAAATTTGTTGCAACGAATCGAACAACTGAGAATGCCAGAGGCCAGCTAACATGAAAAGGAAATAATTTTAGGAGGTAAAGAGGCGCAGTTTAACCCTCTTCGGGCACGCTCACGTGCTCGACTGCAGCAACTCATCATCAATCGACTTAACAGCTCTTATCGGCAGATAACAACTTTTGCATCGCAAATTGAAAGCGCTTCAAAAAGTCACTTTGACACAGTTTCTCAGCTGAAGTTTTCCGCCGCGCGACTCGAAAATCTTTCACTTTCGCACGTATCGGCGCTTGTGGAAGTTTTTTCCCCCCGTGTTTTGTTGCCTTTTCAGTGTGTCAAGCTTCGATTTATGAAACATTTTTGTATTTTTCCTTCGATTTTTTTTTTTTTTTATGTGAAATTTTCAGGGCGCTTTATCTTTTCACTTCATTTTACAGTTAAAAGGATCCTTAATGATGTGGGACATGTCTTATCTGAGGCATGTGCATGCTGCACTGACAATGGAATTGAGAACTTTAAAAAGAAGATGCTCCGTTCGGTTGGAAGTCCTAACTATTTTATTTATCTTTGACTAAAATTGCTCCCTCGTTGCCATTAATAATTTCACTGATAATGCCAACTCACTGCAATAACGCTGCAAGTCAGAGGAAAACTAATGATTTCCCATATTGAAATTGCTGCTCACTGTTCACTATGTTTGGCATAGAAGGGTTCATTTTCTTTCCGTACAAAATAAGATTTTACGCACTGCATCGGAGTCCACTGTTCTCGAATTGCTGGTTGGACTTTTATTAATGGTTCTCGTTACGTTTAGTGAATTCGTTCGTATCCCGAAATGTGCGGACGAAAAACGTATGGAAAACTGGGTCGAAATATTGTATTATGCAATATAATCTCCTTTATAGTGCAGTGCATGAACGTCGAGAGTTCCAGGGGACTATCTAATCTTTATTGATCAGGCTTTAATTTTTGTCAAAAACCAGTATTTATAGCTGAGATTTTTTTTTGGTTTTAAAATAAGGACTTCGAACCCATTTTGTGATGTTCTTTTTGAGGACTTTGTATGAGATTTCTGAAAGGAAAATGATTTGAATCTTATTATCTATGGGATGATGAGTTTTTCTTCTCTTGTTAGGAAGTTGTATCGCCTTGTGCGACACTGGATAGTTTGCAATATGATTATGGACATGATGATGATAGCGGCAGTCGGCAGCAAGGCAAAGTAGTGCACAAGGACGAAGCTTGTGTTCGTGCTTCTTTGATTATTACCTCCAAAAAGCCGAACTATGCACGAATTCTTCGATCATTTTTCAAAGTACTCTCGCCCCTGCCGCTCTCATGACGTTGCCAAAGAAATGTCCGTACATCCACACTAGCCACTCGAGAGTTTTCCACTTTCCAATCGTTCGCTTGTCAGCTCATGCTGCATACTGCATTCAGGTAAGCAACAAACTCATTTTTTCCAACTTCTTAATATGCGAAACACGCGTCTTGACTGTGATGTTTGCTACTCGCTTAATGGGCAGAGAGAAACCGATGAATGCAGCAACAGCAGCAGCAGCGGCAGCAGCTTGAGTAATGACGACCGACTACAACCGAGAATGCAAGTGCATATGGAGTAGGTCGATGCGTTCAGTTGGTTGGCGCTTGCATGAAAATATAAATAACGTTTGAAACGGGGGAAACAAATAGAAGGGTGGAAAAATGCAGTCATCTCCTATCAGCGCATCCCCCCGGCTTGGAAGCAGGTCAATCTGCAGGCTACAGGCTACATTACAGCGCAGATGTTTCTGGCACAGGACGTGTTCATTCCTGAACGACTAAAGCATTTTTGAAATCATTTGCGCTTTTCGCTTTCCTCGAATTGGGTCAGCTGGGGCCCTGCTCGCTGCTAGCTAGGAGAGTGAAACAGACTTTTCAAAATTCCTATATATGTATGTACATGTATATCCATCGCAGATATGTACTATCGCACACAAGGATAATCCTCTCCGTTATGAGGACTTACTTTAACTTTTATCGTTGCAGCAAAATGTCGGCTTGACTACATGTTTGTTTGAGCTGACAAGTTTACCTGTGCATGCAGGAAACATCAAGTGACACAGCGTAAGCACTGGGAGCACGTATATCTTGGCAACGATATTGTGTAATATTTACTTGGCGGGCGGTAAGTGGGTGTGGGTGGGGGCATCTTTGGTAACTGAAAGTGCCTTTTATCATCACGCCCTTCATGAAGAAAGACTAAGTAAGCGCCCAAGGTCTTTTCATTTAGCCGGCTATTTGTACCAAAAGGACATAAAAAACACATTTACTTGAATGATATGAAGGACTTCTTAGCTTATGAAGAACGAAGCTAAGTTGACTTCTTTACTCAAAGCAATGTCAAATGCTTTCGTTCTTGACAAGCACATAACAACAGTGGTGGATAGTGACTAGATGCATCCACCAATTTCTACCTCTCTTTAACAACTTCAAGGTTTTTCTTGTCGACTTTAAGGAAGCTGAAGAATGTAATGGTTTAATCAAAACAAAGATAACAAAAGTAATGGGGTTGATTATGGCGAGCTTAAGCTTGAAAATCTTCTCAATATGTTATCCTTTCATACATAACTATTTTTATATTCGTTGAGAGGGGTAGAAGAATTAACTTTGACTATGGATAAAAATCCGTTTGGTGTTTCTGCCATAACCGTACACAAAATTGTTGCCATTTAAACCCAAATGTCCTTCGCACATTTTTGGCAGCATTGGTGCTCAAACACTAAAGTTTCAGACAATCCTTTTCAGGTGTTTACCCGACAGTGTGGCCATTGTATTGATAACGCTTCGTGTATTTGATTAGCACTCAGAAATGGACACAGACCTTCGAAGAATCCTTGCGACTAAACAGCTTTACGCATCAAAACACCTGAACTGAGAAGAAATTAGATTTTTTTTTGTGGCTTCCACCTCAGCTAAAACGGAACTGTGACGAACGTTTCTTGCTCTTGCTATCCCTTGGGATTGTTTGCATGCGAATTCTTGTTAATGTTTATGTAAGGTTGCAGGTCTGGGAAAGCATTAAACAAAAGAAATGGGTTCGAAAAATACACAGAGGCGGCATCATATCCCTGCAAAGCCTTGAAGATTAGAGCCAATAAAAGCACTTTTACAGCTTCGAGTGATGGTGATGAAGCTCATTTACGCATTTTCGCATTTCACCATTTTAATGTTTCTGGTCGGCTTAGATTAGAATAAAGTTCCCAAAAACATTGTGTTTTGCGACGACATTAAACTGTTTTCTTTATTTGTTTGTTTTTCTAATGAAAATTCTCCCAAATCGAATTTCCACTCCGGTTTCGTGGGTGTGCAGCTGGGTGTCGGCAGTCTTTCTCCCAGCGGACTTTGTTTCAAATTTTCGATTTTTAAGGCATTTTTTGACATTTATATTTTTCGGAATTCTACCACTCTATAGTCAGTGGAAATTTATTGCTTTTTAGTCATAAATTCTCATTTTTCCTGTTCGTGTCGGAATGCCAAGTGCTTATTGCTTTCAAGACTTTTTATTTCCACTTCTTCCTGTGTTTTTTTTTTCCCAAACCCACGTGAGTTTCTCCATACACAATCGTGTTCAGTCTCGTCCCATGCCCACTCACTCGCACACACACACACACACACACTGGTGCATCGAAGCGTGTGTTTCGCTTTTAGTGGCATATTTAATTCTGCTAAAACTCGAAATAGGAAAGAATGGAAAGGAAAAATAACCTGAGAGAGGAATGTGCATTGCCAAAAATTACGAGTGCACCGCTTTGGCGCATCATTTATATTTTTATATTTCGTTTTCGCCGTCCGTGTCGTCTGTCCTCTGCGCTCTGCGCTCTGTGCTCGGTGCTCGGTGCTATGTGTCCTGTTCTCTGTTTGCCGTGATACAGTCAAACGAACTTGGATTTAATCTGGATAAGCGCACTGCACAGCCAAAATTGTGATAAGTGATCTCACACCTTGAACAGGGTGCTTTATTCCTTGAATTTTTATACAGTATTCTCGGGATATAAGCACCGTGCAAAATGCAAGAAAAATAGTGCCTATAAGCGGGTATGCTTATATAGAAATCCCGGATAAAAGCGTCGCCGGTGCATGTATCGAAGTACCGTTTATAAGCACAGCCAGTGCATATCTACGAAGAGCATTAATCCGTTTTATTCAATAAAAATACCTAATAAAATAAAGGTTTAAAAAAAAATCACACTCCTTTATACATAAGGTTGCCATTTGCGTTACGTATTTAATAAGATATTTATTTTTAAATTATCGCAAAATATTCCGTAATTTTGCTTGTGCTTTTTTGTTAAAAGTATGCCTCGGAATTTGAATATGTAAAAAAATTTATAAAAAATTCAAAAAAATATTCAAAAAAGATTCAAAAAGTATTCAAAAAAAATTTTTAAAAAAATGCAAAAAATTCAAAAAAAATCAAAAAATTCAAAAAATTCACATAATTCAAAAAAAATCTAAAAATTCAAAAAATTCAAAAAAATTCAAAAAAATTCAAAAAATCAAAAAATTCAAAAAATTCAAAAAAAATTCAAAAAATTCACATAATTAAAAAAAATCTAAAAATTCAAAAAACTCACATAATTCACATAATTCAAAAAATTCAAAAAAATTAAAAAATTCAACAGATTCAAAAAATTCAAAAAAATCACAGTCGAAAATTTCAAATTAGTTCGGTTTAGTATGCCTATTAAAATGTTGAATTGTCAAATAAACAAAAAAAGCCTACTTCAGTGAATAAAATATTCAAAAAGCACAGTTCAATGCAAAAAAATTGAATAAATTCAAATAATTCCAAAAAAAAGTTCAAAATATTCAAAATCCGAGCTCTAGTTATTAGGTACAAATGTCGAAATAAATTTTTTTTTAATTTCTTGCATTGAAAGACATTAGGGCCGCCTTCCGAATATAATATTGATAAGCGTCGATTTTCAAAAACAATTTTCTCACCTTCAAGCTGCTATATGATTTCCACCCAATAGGGGTATTCACAAAGGTGTGTTAAAAACGTTGGAAAGTCGGAAAATCGGAAAAAATGGGAATTCTTAAAAACATTTTTTTAGCCTTTTTTGTATCTTGCACAACTTTTTAAGCAGTTAAAGTTTTCCGATTTTGCGACTTTCCTATTTTCCGACGCCTTTGTGAATACCCCTTATGTATATAAGCGATTTGTTTGAAAACTTAAGGCAAATGACACATTTAGCCGACATTATAAGCGGGGTGGATATATCAAAAAAATGTCTCACTACACCACTGCATATGTGCGGGGAATACTGTATCAAAAAAATTTGTCCTTGCTTGCCGCACTTTGCAGGGAAGTCAAATTCCGCAAATGATCATCATTGGATCAACCATTACTCATGATTGATGGTAATGAAGGATTTTGTACAAATATTATTGCATAGAAGAATGAACCGAGAATGGCGATTTAAATGAAATAAAATGTTTTAAAAAATACAAACCCTAGAGATCTCATTCAAAGAAAGTTCAAGATTCGGATTGTCGTCAGAATCACCCTGTATGGAACGTGGCGACCAACAACAGTTCACATATTAACCTTCAACACATACGCGCTAAACAAAACACATAAAACATGAGTGTCCAGCGCACGCATCCAGCAATAATTTTTAGAGAGCTGCTGCACTTAGAACTACCGACGGGCAGAAAAATAAAAATAAAAATAAAAAAACAGTAAACAAAAAATGCAAAAATTTGGAGAAAAGTGGAAATCGCCATCACTAAATCAAAAAACACGAAAACTCACTTAAAAATGTTCAAAAAAAAAAAAAAACATCCCAAACGTGAAGGTCCCCATATCTGGCTCCGTCGCTCTCACTGCAAATGCATGGTTGAGAGGAGCTTAGTGGACGCGCATGGATTTGGTCAAAGGTAAAAGGGCAACAAGCAGGCCGGAAATAAAAGGCAACACTGGCCACAACGCAAATCTAGCCCTAAGCAGGATTACTACTGCGGCCAGCACTCGGAAATGGACTGAATGCTTAAAAAGAATCACTTATGACCGAAAAAGCCGTAAATGAATGAAATGAATGAGCTCGCCGTGGCCCAGGTCGGTCCTCGCTACCGGGCACTCAATGTCAGCGCCAAAATAAATTTTCAATTTCAAGCGGAGCCCGCGAAAATTTATGGCGCTTAACGTTTTTCGACAAAACACAACTGTCATAGGTCAAGTGGGCCGAAGTATATCAAGTGGCCAGAGCGGAATGGAACGGAATAGAATGGAAGGAAATGGAACGGAACGGAATGGAATGGAACGGAAGCGGAAGAAGCAGACGCGAGAAGAAACAATTTCCTTAAATTTTCATGGCGTCATAAAGCATAAAAATTTTCTTTAATCAAACAAACGGGGAACGTGTTAATGGAATCGATAATTGGCTGGACACGAAACAATCGTGCTCTTGCTTGTTCTTGCGCTTGTGAGGCAGACGTCGATACTAAACTTTCCGAATCAATTTAATGAGCTTTTAATACGTTTTGAGACGGTAGCACCTGGTGCCCAACATGGCCATGGCCATGAAGATTTCAAGTGTATGAAAAATTCAGATTTTTGCTTAAGAACCATTTTAAAGACCACCATCGTTCCAAATTTAATGGCGAAAAAAGGAACTTTGGTCGACTTTGGTTCTTTGCATCATGGCTAACCGGCGCGCAATCCGCCATTCGTTTTTATTTTTCCACGAGTTGAGCGTACGCAGCTGTACGACGAAAAGAAACGGTTAAATTCGGTAGATGCAATAAATTCGGAAATGAACAAAGCGATTATACCGAAGCTTAATGCCAACCAACATGGATCGAGCGCCATAGCTTTGTCGTCAGCGAGAACAACTCCAACAGAAGTAATTATTGCGAATGGGACAAGCGGCCACCATGATGCTCCATCGAGGCTCGTATGAAGGGTATCAGGTGCAAAAATAATAACGTGAGCGGTTGCCGCTCTATCAATTTCTCTTGCTTGTGCCATTCGCATTCGCATTCCCTACCTCATTCGAGGGGGCTGTATGAGATTGTGCGCCTAAAATTATGCAGCAACAACGGCAATAAAACTTCGGTCGTAACTCACTTTTATATGATGCAGTCGCAGGTCGCAGTCACCTCAGATCTCTCCTCTCTCTCTCTCAGTTCCTTAACTCAGTTCAAACTTACTGAAATTCATACATTTAAACGAGAGGGAAACCAAGGATACTTATGTTTGTCGTAAGATAATTTTATGAACTACACCATCAAGAGCAACGCAGCTATCATAGCAGTCGCGTGAACTCTCGCCGAACTTTCTGGCAACATAAAGGGCCCGAAAGTCGGTTTCGCTTTCACGGTCAAACCCGCTATTCTGCGAGTTGCTGTGCGTTTTTCATTATTATCCTTTTGCGAAATAAATTTACTTTTGCGCAAATTACAAAAATTACTTTCTTGCTCGAAAGGACTCACCTTAAGTACTTGGCCAAACAAAGTTTCTCGAGAAAGCATCTTCGGTTCGGTTGGGCCTCGTTTAACAGCAGATAACAAACGGTACACATTCTGGACTGTGCATTGCTGGCTGTCCTTGTGAGCGCAGACACACAAGCTGAGCAATGTCCTGAGCTGAGCCGAGTTGAGCAGAGAAGCTAGCGAGAGCGAAACTTTGTCCAGATCTAATCAAAAATTCACTTAAAAAGTTTACGTTCACAATAGTTTTCCATTTGCTGCCCTTTATTCTTTATTTCCTCCCATCGTTTCGACCGTTTCCTATTTGGAGTATTTCGAACGTTTCGAGCGCTTTTTGTTGCATCTCGTTGATGCTGACGCTGACGCTGATGCTGCCAACGCCAACATTGGTGAAAGCAGGCAACACTGTCGTCGGGTCGTTCTCTGCCGCTGACACTTTGCCGCAGTCTTTTCGTAATGAAATGAGTTTCTTTGCTCACTTCGCCGTTTATGCAGCAGCCACGCCACCGCCCGGCCTGTTGCGGTGGACAAAGCAGACCATGCCCAGACGGAGCAGCACCTCAATATGCATCCCCTTCTGCCCTCTAGACCTAAGAGAGAGAGAGAGAGAGAGAGTTGGCTTCAGTTTCGCCAAATTGCTCCCTAAAAAGTAAACAAGCGATTGTTACAAAGTATTTTGTCAGCATATCGGGGAGTTGCGCAACACAGACCGAAGCGGAGTGCAGAATTTCACGGGAAAGTTGCATTCGGAGCAAACGAACGCAGCAAACAATGATGCGGCAGTGGGAAGAGGAGCAACAATGATAGAGAAAACCGATTAAATGTGCACTTGAGTCTTGCGTCGACTGCACCAAGCTGAGCAGAGCTGAGCTGCACTGAACTAAAATGAAATTAAAAACTTTTCAAACGAGAACTCGCAACGATTTAAGGGACATTTAATTGTCGGATGATACTGAAAGGGAAATGCAATCAGGGAATATCATTTACTTTTGTATAATTTACTGTCACATGGTGAGCTGCAGTTGCAGTGCTCCTCAAGAATAGAAATTTCATGTTCGAGGCAATAATTTCATATGCGAACTTAAACAAATTTCGAATTATGGCGACCAATATTAACATGCGAGCGGTGATTTCTTTGTAGATTTTCTTAGTCTGAAGAAGAAAAAAGCGCAAGCATTATTGGAACATAACAGTAGGACTCATGCAGCTTCGCAAATTGTGGGAAATGGGAAATTTGTCACACAACTGTCAAAATTTATATGAAAATTTACGATGGGAAAAGTTGCGAAGGCATTTGCGAAGCTTCATGAGTAACACTAATAAGTCTAAGGGAGGGAGTTTCAAAAAACATCAAAAATACCGTATGTGATAATAGGATGCTCTCTTTTATGTACATCATATAGAACTATAGCTGCAACTTCGCCCAAAAGCTATTATGTTTTACACCACACTTCTATTACGTGGCTTACCAAACTATAGTGGTTCACCACAGTTGAACTTATTCACCAAAACATGGTGGCTCGCGCCAAAATTTTGCCGAAGTTCCAGCTATAGTTCTATGTGATGTACATAATGAGTGTTTTCTTATGACGTTATCACGTAAAACTATCATCCGTAAATTGACTTAACAGACACCATTTTTTTTTTTAACAAAAGAAAGCATACGTTTTTGTGTTTAGGACTTACCGAATTTTTTTGTTTTTATTCTTTTTACTGTCTTTGCAGGAGCATTTGAATGGCAAATCTAACACTTTCCCCTTTGCATTATTGCACTTTAATCCCAGCCCCACTTTAGAGGATTCCATGGATTATTGAGCTAACGCGAACTGACGCGACGACTTTTGTTTGTACAGCAGCTTACAGCTTTGTTGACTTTTTCAAGATTTATTGCATTTTGCATTGATATCTGCTTTGTGACGTAGCTTGCAGCGATAGCGAGTGAAATGGTTGAAAAAAATACCAGTAAATCCATAACGAAAAAGGGTGAAATTGTATATATGACGCCGGCTAGAATTCGCGCAACATTTGTGGCATGAAATTAATAGTCAGTATAGGGATGGACGATAGTTAAAAAATATCGATATTGATATTTGAACTCGATCTATTGAATTAGACCGGATTTACACGTTGATAATTGAGTATTCAAGCAGCTGTGGAAATTCGAATGTGCAAAGTTTGCACATTTGTATGAACGACCCTGTTAGCACGGTGTGTAAAGTAGGCGCGCTATTATCTAATTTGAAAACATTATAACTTTAATTATAAAAAGGTGGTCAATTTGAATAATTTTTTATAGCATGTCCTCACTATAGCCCAATTTACCATAAGTAATTTCAGCGTTTTCATAATTTCGCTTGAAATTAAGGAGAAGTTGCGTCATTTCGCCATACCGAATTCTGTCAAATGAAATAACCTTACTATCGTCATTTCAGCGAAATTATTCACCAAATTAGTAAGAAACCGGATACAACCCTGATTTTTTTAGTACATTTTGCTTGAATCATCTGCAAATGCATCCCTGGAACTTTGAATGAAATTTCGTTCATTTGAAATCTTGTAAACGGAAAGCAAATGAAATTACGATTACCGAAATTATGACTATGTGGACGGGTTTGAGGTTGAAAATTTGAACACACCGAAATTACTTAATTTGGACTATAGTGAGGACATGCTATTATATGAAAATGGTTGACGAAGTAGGCTTTGGCATTACGAATTTCCACACAACATGGTGCATATTTTGCACACCGAATACGTTGTGCAAAGTTTCCACAGGTGTGGAAACAATTTTTTCATACAAAAGAAACTCACCACAGTGGAAAATTTCCGAGGCTTCAAAATATGCACGCTTGCTTGAATACCGCTATTGATAACAAAAAATTGAAAATAATCTTTTATCGAATTTATCAGTACCAATTAAATTCCGTCGCGATGAACGACAATATGACATTATCATTTTAAAGGGCTTAATTTGAATAATTATGATTTCGAAAAATTGACAAAGCCCTTCTATTAACTTATTGCCAAATATGTATGTATTTATATGCTTCGGAAAACTTTCTCCGCTCCGATGCTTATTAATTTGCGGTGGCAATTTTTCTTCATTAGAGCTTCTCAGATTTAATAGGGACTTGGTATACAAATTTGTTCTCATGTCTGTCTGTCCTTAAACACTTGGTATCCTAAGAATCGATTGGATAGCCTGAGATTTTTGGCTTAGTATGTCTTGATGACTACTTCGCCACCGCGTGCTCTACAGTAATGATGAAAAATGATTGATTTGGCGCTCCGTTTGCAATTTAATGGCGGTCCTGACGGATCGACGGATGATTAATGAATTTTATATATAATGCTTGTTACGACAGCAAGCCCAGTGACGGCGGCAAACAGACTCAATTATAAGTAATGGCGCAACTACAAGAAGAGTCAAGGAATTTTTAAGTGCCGCTATAGTACTCCTGGTTTTTTTCGCCGTATCGCAGGACAAATTCGAAAAGCTTTTCCGTTGCTGCCATCGAATTAACTTCCATGTCGAATGCAGTCAAATCAACGGTCTCATTTTGCACGACATGTGCTTTGTGTGCTACCGTTATTCACTTTTGAAAAATGGTTATAAAAATTGTTTTCATTTCACATAAGAATTCATAAATTGGGTTAAGTCCTTGGAGATTCGCACTCTTCGGTGTTCTGCTGAGCTGTATGATAATAACGCACTTTGATGGTGGTGGCTCCAAGTAGCAGCATCATTCCGAATTGCACGCACCCCCGTAGACAACAACGTAACCCCTGCTATTGTTCAATTCGTTTTCTTGATTTTCTATATCTCATTCACTCACTTCCACAACGTCACTTGCCACTGGTGTTGCCAAACAAAAGTTAAATTATAAAAATAATAAAAAATGAATGTGATTTCTTGTTTCCTCCGTCTTGTTTGAACATCCGAGTGTTCTTTTCAAAGGAATCATTGCGAAAAAGGGGTTGTTTGTTGCTTTCGTAAATGTATGTACACATTTTCCACATCGAACGTGGGCTATGAAGCCAATCATTAGAATTGCGCACGGCACACACAAAAACACAAGCATTCCTATGGGAGTGCGGTAGGAACGACCAGCACGAACACGCATACAAAGACCTGCGATCTTACCATTTGAATGCTATTCATAATTGTTCACAGGAAGACATGACGCTTGGTGCGAAAGCTATTCATGTGTCTAAAATGCTCACATCCACTCGATGCCATTAGCATCAGAGAATGCTTTTAAGCATCTTCCAATCGCGTTTCCCCCGCAGAAACATGAGCCTGTAAGTGTCGGGAAATAATTTAATAATATTTTCAAAAATTTCTCAATAAGTCTCATTAGAGGCTGCGATGCGCGACGACTCCTTCGGGGAAATCTCGACGTTTAGGGATGTTAGTTAAAATATCCAAATCCGATCCAAACAGTGCAGGTAATCGCTTCGAGGTGAAACCTTTTTGGATAGTTATGTTAAGACCTGAAATATATGATTTTACTTCCAATGTTTGTTAAGATTTGAAATAAAGAGAATAAATGAGTATTATTTTTTAAGAACTCCAAATGTTCTTCATGACTTGAATATGAGGTATTGTTTTTAAGGATCCCTGCAGGAAGTCTGTGCCATATGGCCCCATGTCTATATTGACGTTAATATAGACAAGAGATTTAGTTCCAACGTCAAGCATATTTATAGGCGGTGTCATTAGAGAAACTGTACTGTCAAGAGGTATAGTTCATCTTTATTGACCATGTCAATAACGTGTCTCCTTATTAAAGCGAAAGAGTACTCCTTTTGTCTACATAATAGTACCGACGTCAATAGTTTTTCGGTCTACTGTTGACATTCAATGACAACTCAATGTTAAATGTCAATAACGCAAAGCTTTGCGACGGGTATAACTGGTCAGTAGTACTGTTGACGCAGTCAGTAGGGAAAGAGTATAGATTCACTATTGACATTTCCTGCAGGGATGATTTGAAAGATGATTAAGGGGACCTTCTGGTCTAGAACTGTTTGAAAATGTGTTTTTTTTTTTATATATTTTCGGAAGAGTAGACTTTTAAGAATATGCTGGCAAAGTTTCGTGAAGATATTGACAATATTTGTTTTGCTACAGCCTTTGTAGAAGGTGGAGACAGTAGGCAGCGCGCTTCATCAAAGCAACTTTGAACGCGTTTATCTCAAAACTACTTTTTTTGACCTGGTGTGAATGAAAACAAAAAAACCATCGAACCGATTTGTCTAGAATTTTTATATATTATTCATAATATCAATGGCTATGGCCCGAACTAGAATCGAATTTTTATTTCAAGAACTTCACATTTTTTCATCAAAAAATTGTCAAAAAAAGGGGAGTTTTTGATGGTTGAAATAAAAAATTGCGCCATTTTGTCAATTAAAAAAAATTTTGCGTTTTTAATGATCCTGCAGTAAGCCTGGCCATAGCCGCATTCTATATCTGACGTTAATAAGACATATTTTGATTTTTTTTCAACGATCAACCAGAATTTAGCGGCATAGAGATCTGTACTGCACACCACGGAGTATCTTTTTCAAAGAGGGTCCACTTCAACGTTCATCTTTTAAAATCAAAAACCTTTTGTTACAAAAATATACCACGCAAAGTTTTTCGTTATTTTTATTCAATGACAATCAATTAATAAGCCTTCATACTATAGCAAAATTGACGGGTTTTATTTGGCATAGTAATTACCAAAATAGAAAAATATGATCAATACCCTACATTTCTCGGATGTTTAGACCAGAGGTCCCCTTAATACGAAAGTATGGGTTTTTTTTTTAAATAGTAGTGTTGAGATGTGATGTGTTTGCTATTTTTAGATATGTGATATATAGAGCTCGGATTTTGAATATTTTGAATTTTTTTTTTTGCATTTAACTGTGCTTTTTGAATAATTTATTCACTGAATTAGGCTTTTTTTTGTTAATTTGACAATTCAACATTTTAATAGGCATACTAAATCGAACTAAATTTGCAATTTTTGACCGTGAAATTTTTTGAGTATTTTAATTTTTTGCATTTTTGTTTCAATTTTTTTGAAAATTTTTTGAATATTTTGAATTTTTTGCATTGTTTTTTTTTTTTATTTTTTAAATATTTTTTGAATATTTTTTTTTTTTTTTTTTTGTCATTTTTCACATATTCAAATTCCGAGGCATAGTAAATATATGTTTGTCGCGGAGTAATGTTTAAAAAATAGTGTCTTACAATTCTCTAAATGCGAAATGTATTTTTGTCTGTTTCTTTACTATCAAATTTTCTACGAATTCTCGGACACAGTTCTCCAGGCTAAATTCTCGGAATTTTCAACACGACCACTGTCAAAGCGTGTTTTTTTTTCCAACACAACGTTATCGGTAATCGAGTTCTGTGTATTTTTCTCCTTTAGAGTACATTAAATTTTTATGAAACAGTATCCAGTGTATCAAGTGTGATTGAGTGACAATGGAACCTGCTGCAGATTCATCCTTGCAGATGCTTTTTTTTTTTGTACAACGTGTCTGCGTCAGCAACGTTTCAGCTGAGACAAACGTCGAAGGGATTTTCTTGTTGGAGTAGTGACGAGATCCGATTTGATTGTACGCGTTGCGATTTGATTTGATTTTTTAGTCGCCAGTCCTTTCATGTCAACGATCCCCTTGCTGCTCCACCAACATTTTTTTGTCGTTTTTCCTACTAATGGAAATGGCTGTACAATCTGTGCGCAAATATTAAATAAAGTGCAAGCATCGTCAATGTATCTATATCTGAGCCTTAATCTGAATAGTGAGTCTGAGTCTGCCGTTGTTGATGGCATCGGCACCGGCAACGACATCAAATCGGCATTTTCGTAAGGTGAGTGGGTTAAGACTAGAAAATTCTTTCCCTGCAGCCTCTCCACCGTCAACAAGGTTCCCAGTAGATGCAGCGTGTGAATTAAAAACGTGAAAAGTGATAAAAATAAAAAATAAAAGATTGGCACCAGACATGACAGCAGCTGACAATCGAAGGACGTCAGTAAGATTTTCAGTCTCTTGTGCTTGTGCAGTGCAAGCAATTAAATTTTTATTTGACCGAAATGCGTAAATATCAAATTTGTATGGCAGCACCGTGCACAGTGGGATCGCTTCATACATTTGAGTTCAAAAACTGCAAGGATTGCTTTTAGAACGATAAGATCACATTTAATTCATAAACAATAATTTACAAAAAATTCGCATTTAAACAGCTATTAACCCAGTCGGACCAAAAGCGTTCATAAGCAGCAAGAAATCGTTTTTTAGAGCAGCAAAGCGCTTTTCACTCCTTGTAAATACAAAAAAGTTGCCATTCCGAAATTCAAACTCAAATTGAATTTTAAATCAGCTGTTCATGCCGTCTGGGCTGTGTGGAATATTTTGATGATACTTTTTTTCCTCGGCTTTTCCCGGGTATTTCTTACCGAACTGAGGCGAAGCCTTTAGTATGAGTGTAAGCGTGACTTTGATGCCTATTTAGGCTTATCGTTTAAGGGAAAATTGCCTCTGCAAGGCAATCAAAATAAAATACATTCCCTTTGCTTATTCGACCAAGAAAGCGAAATCATTAAACGTTTAGGGAAAAACTAGAATGAAGTAATTACTTCAAAGGATATAGTTATTAGGATCCTTCGTTGTTATTGCATTGCATTAAATTCCACCCGGACTCTCTGTGCAATCGAAATATCGTCCATAAAAGCCAATATACCCCGCTATCGGAATATATCCTTGATAATCAGGATAGCTAAAGAGCTCTTACATTTTATGTGGACTGTAAATCATCGTGATGCTCCATGGTTAATTTTTTTTTGGGCTCATGCCGAATAACAGATCCCTCACTTTTTCCCCATTTCGTATTCACATTTCAAGCATAGAAAAACCCTATTCCGGAATTTGTGTAGGTGTTTTATCCCTCTAACCCTGCTTTCCTTTCACTTTTATGATAACAATTTGACTTGACTTGTATGCTCAGTGGCTAAAAGCTGGACGACGTGTGTGGATATAATGCCGAGCCGAATGAAGCTGTGCAGCAATTTTGAAACGAAAATAGTTGAAATTACCTCATACATCCATATAAAATGGCCAAGGACTTTGAGCTGCCGAACCGCCTTCAATGTGCCACGGAAAATTTCTAAACAAGAACGCATAAAAGATGGCCCAAAAAATTACCCAAAGTTTGTCAGTTGAGTTCATCTCAGATCAGCTCAACTGAGCCGCCAGCAGCCCACTCAACTTGGCTACGCTCACGAGTGCTGCGCGTTGCGTGTTGCTTCCTGATGGTTGTGTAGTTGGGGCTATTGCAGCAAGATGCCCAGTCGAACGTGGTGAGGGCGACGGCGAGGCTGGAAGCATCTGCTCGCAGTTGGGATGTACATCGTCGTTTTATTATATCAGCTTATGGTTACTTAAAGTTTTCCGTGTAAAACTGATGCTGAGCTCACGAAAAACTATTAACTTGCAGCATACAAGCTGCCGAGCGAACAGTGGAACAAAATTGCGGTTTTTTAAGAAATTCTCCAGAGTGGAGAATTTGTGCAGCCGTTCTAAACAGTTATTTTTGGCGTTTATATTTCTCATTCCGTGGTACTCTTCTTTGAAAGTTTTTTAATAAAATGTAGTAGCCATAATACCGCCATAGAACCGAGGTTCTCTTATCTCATGAACACGTTAAAGGGATAAAATTGCGAACGTATGACGTTTAGTTTTTATTCGTCCGAAATTTCACCTCGATCCCTGAACTCAGACCGAAATTCATATGCCTTACAAAAACAAAGTTTAACCATAAAATCGTAAGAAAAGAAATTCAAAGTAAAAGTCCAACTTCTTTCCAAAATTAGAAATAAACATAAAAGAAAGATATTTTCTTGGAGATTTTAGTGCGGTCCCAAAGAGCCTACATAAGCCGAAACAAAGTAGCCAAAAAATTACAACACACGAAGTGTAACTCCCGCAATAAACATAAAACAGAAGTAAATGCGACATGAGCAGGCGAGGAGTGAAGAGGGCACCACCAGCTTTGGCAACAATGTTGAAGGACGAAAGTAGTCCAATCAAGAGCAAAACTTTAAAAGCCAATTTGGCGAATTTAGGTGCAGTCACTGGATACACTTCTGGAAAGTTCGAGATGATGGATTAGCTCAAGCCACAAACACAGCCGATGGAAGAAGCAAAGGTGTCCTGGTATTTAAAAAAAAAAATTTTCTCTGAAAAAAACATGAAACTCATGCTTCGGAGTACACATCTTTTTACGGACATTCGAATATGCAAACTTTTTGTGGATGCCGCGTTTCAGTAAGACCGAAAAAAAACTGATTTTAACTTGAATTTTCGGACCGAAATCACGAGCACTTTGTGTATGCTTTCATATAGTCGATGGAACCATTGAACACCTTCGTAAGCACATATTTAGGAAAACAAATTTTCGTTAATTCCATTCTACAAACATTGTAAGAGAAAACTTAGACTAAATTTACATTACACGCGAATTCGGCATTCACATCTTAAAAATGTTATTCGCATGTGTATTAAATTTGGAATTTGATTTGATAGAAATAAGGCCAATGCTCTTATAAGGCCTTTAGTACACACCTCGGAAAACAGTGTGCGGGGATCCCGGGATTTCAAAAAATAGTAATAAATCGATTAATAGGCCATTTACATATTTCGTTTTATTCGCATTTTAGCAACTTTGCCCGTTTTAGCACTAAAACAACTTAGATTTTTCGCGTTTTGTCATACAAAACTAAAACGATAAACATTCCTGTTTTAATTTAAAACAAGTAGCTAAACAAGATAAATCCCGCTTATAACTGATAAAAAATTCGAAATCTGAGTGTCATCACTATAAAAATGCAAAACATATGGTAATTGAAATTTCTAATTTGAAAATTTTGAGGTTGTTTCCACAACCAATGTAGAAAACGAACACAATTTCAATAATTGCTTCTTTTCTAAATAACAATATTCACTCATATTTCACGTGTTAAGCAAACAAAAGAGAACCACAAAATGACAAAACGACATGCGCATATGTAAACACCCCGTTTTAACTTAGTCGTTTTAGCTTAAACGAGTCAGCGCTAAAACGTATATGTAAATGCCTTATAAGTCGAAAAAAAATCATAAAAAATTTCCAAGATCCATTTAATTGTTTAGTCGAAGTTAAAATAAGTATATGAATGTGTTAATCAAATTTTTGTTGAACAGGTGCTGGTGCTGACAGAGAGGCCTTTCCTTTTTTGAAATGGCCATATTGATAAAAAATTCCTTTATATAGATTAGGGAGATATTCGCTCACAAATTCGATTATTAAAATTATCGATTATCAAAAATATCGATTATTAGAACTATCGATTATTGAAACTATGGATTATTAAACCTATCGATTATCGAAACGATCGATTATTGAAGCTATGGATTATTAAACACTATTGTAACTATCGTTTATTGAAATATCGATAATTTAAACTATCGATTATCGAAATAATCGATTATTGAAACTATGGATTATTAAACACTATTGTAACTATCGTTTATTGAAATATCGATTATTTAAACTATCGATTATTGAAATAATCGATTATTGAAGCTATGGATTATTAAACACTATTGTTACTATCGTTTATTGAAATATCGATTATTTAAACTATCGATTATCAAAACGATCGATTATTGAAGCTATGGATTATTAAACACTGTTGTAACTATCGTTTATTCAAATATCGATTGTTTAAACTATCGATTATCGAAATTATCGATTAATCCTTCTATCGATTATCGAAGCCATCGATTGTTGAAACCATACAATACTACAAGTGATACTTGGCTATGGCGGGGCAAAATCACCGAGACGGGTGAGGGGAGGTGGAAAAAATGTATGCAAAATGGACTTTCACCACACAGTTTGAACGTTCAAGGCAAAAGTAATACAGCCAAGGACATTTTCCATACCAAAATGGCTCGCAAAGTAAAAAGATTTAAAGTTTTTTCAGAAGTTTTGACTTTGACCGTTTTTTTTCCCTCAATGCAGAGCTGGAATTTGTCGAAATATTTAAGTGAAATTTGAAATGAGCTTTTGTTTGAAAATCCGACTAAATTTCTAATAAAAATTGTACAAGTGGGCGTAACAAAATGGAGGTTTTCATACAGTAATTGCACACAAGTCATTATAAGAGGCTCCTTAATGGTCCTCAAAATATAAGGAATACTTTTTCAGATACATTTATCGAACCGTTTTTTGTGTTTGTTATTGTATTGTCGCGGTCGCTAGACTATAACACCCTTGCCTGTTTAAATAGTACTGGAGAAATGTTTCCACAAGAGAATACATTGATAACCATTAATCATTTTAAAGTCAAATTTGTGCGTCAAATTCTCAAAAGAAAACGATTATTCAGAGCCCAATTCCACCGCGAAGCTTTATGGAAACGAGTTTTTCTTAAAAAAAAAAAAAACGCTTCTATCTCTTATGTCTATGTTTTCCATTCATTCCATTTTAGTGACACCGATTTTACCCAAGTCAATCCTTTATGGGTTAACCACATACGACGATGCGAAAGGCTTGCGTTTTTTCACATCTATTTTTGAAAGCAACTTCAAACTGACAAATGAAATTCTTGGATTTCAACTATCATCGCAACCAGTGAGGAATCTGGACAAATATGCAATCTAACAAAAAGCACAAATTATTCCTTGTGTCAAAAAGGATCAACAACTTACGAAAGCAAGCATTTTCAAGAATTTTCAAGCATTTTAACGAAACCACATCGTCCTTGTGCCACTCCATTGACGCAGCAGCCTTCGTTTCTTATTCAAATCTTTTTGAACAAACCGATTAAACTGATTCAACTGATTCAACTATTTCGACTGATTCCACTCCGGCTTCCAGGCTATGTTGAAGAGCGAAAGACTGAGACCGCACACCTTGCCACTGCTGCGAGTCCGGATATAAATTGCAATGATGGATTTCAAAAGCAAATGCAATTCTAACCGTGGTGTCGTTCCTCTCTCGGATAATCAATGCAATGCGATGATGCTCAACGTGCTGCGCATATCAATTTTAGCAGTGAAATTACTTCACTGTCACTTCTTCGATCCAATCCTTTCGGTGCGACGACGACGACGACGACGACAACGATTTCGGTGCAGGTTTCCCAAATTTTGCCATTTTCTGCAACTGCTGAATGAATTCCGCAAACCAAGGTTCAGTAAAATCCTACTCAAAAGCATGGAGTGAAATTCTCAGACATTTTCAGCTGTGTTGAAAACGGAAAATTTCTTACAATTCAACGGAGAACGAACGAGGACGAGGATGAGGATGAAGACTGGAAGAGACGGCGTGTGGTGAAGGCAACATGATATGGCCAACGTTGGCGGTGTTGCATTTAAATTAGATTTCTGTAACAATTGCATCCAAAATGATGACACTAATGATGCGCCTTTTCGAGACCGTCTTCTTCACAGTCGCTCCTAAGACTTTTGGCATTAAATTTTGGTCCATTTCAATCATCCCCAAATGTTTGCCCTGCGAATCGATTTTCACGAGAATCGTTCAAATTCGCATAAGCGTATGCGGTTTGCGAAGTGAGGGCGGTTTCCGCATATAAGTTTTACTTGCATCAACACAAAGGGGCTTGACATTTAATTTCATGGTCCATTAACGTCTCACATTACAGTGAATTATTTATGGTTAAATGTATTTCCACAATTTTTTGTTTTTCCTAAAAATCAAATTATTTTTTTTTTCCTTTCCATATATCCACAATCCAACAACAACAATATTAACTCCGTCATTGCAGACGTTGGAAAAGAATTTTATTTATAGCTTTTTCTCCATTCCAATTATGATCCTCCCCCGTTTTTGACATTGACAACATCGAACGTGTCATCCTACTTCAAGTATTCTTTTGTTGCTGCTCAAGTGACAACACCCATGCCGACCCACTCCGTTGTTGGTGGTTACAGACAGAAAGAAATGAACAGAGGCAATTAAAAGTTTTCCACACCTTTTCGCCTTGGCGAAACTTGAAGCCGCTGCAATGAAAATTTCTGTCTAGGTTCTCGCTTTCGCTCTCAAATCGATTTAAGAACAACTTTGGAAGTTCAGGCCGCGTATGTTGACAGTAATTATACCGAGAAATCTGAGTAGTCCCACCTGACTTCACACCAAAAAATGAAAACCAAATTACGAATCAACTTCAAACTTTTGACTAAAAGCGTTAAGAAAAGTTAAGTTTAAATAATCTGATCTCTAGATACAATTGGAATATTTTCATATACATAATCCTTCAGAGCCATTGCCGTTCGTTTCATTAGAAGAAGAAGAAAAACGACTCCTTTAAGAGCAATAATCACGCATTGACTCGGCTGCAGTTTTCGAGTTGGTCTGACTTTATGGTTAATAAATTTTTACTTCATACTCATTCGGGTCATAGTACTTAAAAAGCAGGCTTTCTCCCACCCACAGACATTTAAGCACACACAACCCTTTATTTGCGTTAATTCCGCCACAACACTTCCGGGCTGCAATCAATGCAAAAAATATGCACTCACAACGATTCAAGCAGCGAGGTGCATATGTACATTAGGGTGTCCCATAAAAAAACTGCCAACTGCCAAAAACTGCATGAAAGGGTTAAATAAAAGGATAATAGCACGGCCTCTATTTAAGCGGAAAAATTCAAATAAATGCCTATGAAAAAATTTCTATTTAAGAGTGAGATTAGCACTGAAAACTAAGCCTGAAAGTATGCAACGAATTTTTAAAAATATTTTTGAGGACAAAATCTAAAAGTCCAACAGCAAAATTTGTATTTCTTTTTTCAAAATACAAAAGATTTCGTGTTCTTTAAGGCTGCATCATTACTTTCAACCATTTTCATATAAAATTTGGAAATTATGAAGCATTCTTGTTTTCTGGCGCCCAGTTTAATTGGAAAAAAGTGCAATTGATGACGCTTAATGGCCTAAAAGAATGGTATATTTTGTAGTCTATCGATATGGAAATAAGGTTTGAATGCTTTTCTACCGATAAGTGCCTAAAAATGTTGAAATATATTCCATATAACAAGCTATCACCAAAAACTGAGGAAAAATGGACCGGTTTTGAAAAACCGCGTTGAGCGGCCTCTAAACCTTTTACAAAAAATCTGAAAAAAATCTCAAAAATATAAGCTTTCTAAAAACTTACGTTATACTATGAAATTAAAAAAAAATATTATTTTGGGACACCCTAATGTAAATATATTGTATGAACATTATACTACATATTTACAGAGTGCACTTACGGACATTCACACGCTCACTCACTCGCCCTGACAGACACAAAAATAATAATGTAAATGACAACCAGTTGCGGGAATCGGTCAGCAGGCAGCAGGCAGCAGACAACGGCAGCAAAGCCGACACAATCGATGAATGGTGCAGTTGTCTTTTATTGGAAAGGACACCAGCGATTGTACGTTGCAAATGCACGGCATTCTACGGCATTCTCTACTTGCCGTATACATGCATATCCGTCCTGTCACCGTTACCGTCATCAGCGTTCGAACGCAAAATAATCACAATACGCAGATTAATTTCTACAATTTAAAAATGCTTCACGCTCGGATGCACACATTGCACAGGCACATTCGTGCTGCATATACATATAAAATGCGGAAGAGGATATGTATTCTGAGCTGACCACAGCGTCAATGGCGGCGCCGAGATAGCAAAAACGACTGCAACGATTGCAAGAATGCAGGACAGAACGGAGCAGAACAGAGCAGGACAACTGGCGTAGCTGCGAGCAATAAATGTAAATAATTATTCTCTCGGATTTTTATTCATTGCTTCAGTTATCATAATCACGGTTTGAACTTCCAAGCTACTCCTTTCGTTCCCGGCGTTCCACTCATCTGTATAAATCCTTCTCCTTTCTGATACAGTTCACCTCTTCGCCGAGGATTGCGATTTAATTTGTGCTGCGAGCATTCGGAAAGATCTCTCGCAAATCGGATGGCGTAAGGATTGAGAGAAATAATCCTTAAAAACAAGAAAATTCCATTTGCATGTGTAGGTCGTCGAAGCCATGGGTCAGTTGTTGCAACGTTGTACATGATGACTTTCGAAGGACATTGTCAGTGTTGCGCTGATCCATGGAAATTGAAAAAAAGAAAAAAACGAACAATTTTAATTAAATTCCTTATTTACGTAAAATCTTAGTCGCCATTCGTCCTTTATCATGTTCCTATATCAATATCAATTGATGCTCAAGTATCTGGTTTAATAAGCTTCTCCATATCATCAAGTTGCATTCGCGAGCTACAATCAACCGCGACAACACTCATCAATCCCATCTACTTGTTCTCCCAGAATCAAAACCGCAGCATTGACACTCCTGCTGTGCCTGACCAAATGTATTTGACAGCATCGTTCAAGGAATACGCCAATATTCCACTCATGACAGCGCACTCTATTGTCATTCCCAGCATGAAATCAGTATGAAATTGATCTCCAGCGAAGCTCAAACCCTACGACCGGCCGTTTGACCAACATTCATATTCCTGGGCCCTAACAAACGCGGGTCAAAAGTTATGTCACATGGCCACAAAATGAACCGCATAACGTAATTATAGCGACCACAACGATGAAAGATCGTTTGCGGTTACTAGTGCATGTGATTGATATGCCAGAAAAAAATAGACATTTTAAACGTTGAGCTATGTTTTCATTAAGTTTAAAATGGCTTAAGTTAAGTTACTTTAAATGAAATAATCAATTTGTTCACTAACCAGTTTCGAGAGCAGCTTTCGAAAAATTGAAACTGAAATTGAAACAATGCGATTTCCATTTCAAAAGCAAACAAAGTCCCAGACAGCGCAACGCCCCTCGAGTGAAATGTAGTATAGCGCCATACGACTTTGGCTCTGTATGGGTGCGTATGTCTAGTCAACACCCAAAAATGTCCGACATGGAAGGCTGCGTTAATAATGACGCATTTGCATTTACAATTTTCGGTGTTGCATTGGATCGGGTTCTGCTTCCGAAATGCAGTCAAACAAAAAAAAATCTGAACAAAAAAAAAAAAAGAAAAATTATAGCAATACACTTGCAGGACAACCTGGAGGACAGCCAGCGCCATGCAAATTCAATCCGTACAAAGCAGACGTAATCGAGCATTGAAATCACCTGATTCAACCGAACACTAAGCATCGAACGAACACCGAACACAGTCAAGAGGGAGACACAAAGCGGAAAGCTTCGGCGTTTAAATCATTTAAATTAAAGTTTTACACATGAATGGCTGTCATGAAGAATGACGCTGACTAATTTACAGGCACATCACAATGGAACTGCTGCCGCTCCACTCCCTCCACTCCACTCCACTCCACTCACATACATCCACTCAATTGCATTTGATTCGCTCTATTCGATGTTACATGTTCTATGTTTTATGTTCGAGGTTCTATGCTCTATGTATTATGTGCAATGTCCTATGTGTTATGTCCCATTGTGTCGTTGTGTCGTTGTGTCGTTGGTTATAATAAAATTCTTGCTTTATTTGCTTGATGCGGCGAAACGCAAAAGATTTGCATGATTAACGCTTTTTTTTCTCTCTCGCATTTTCCTCGTCGCAATGTGAATTATGCAAACTGTGTGCAAAAAGCTCATAAAAATGCAATGACGCCAAAATATCCAGTATCCAGCTCGTTGGCCGAGCGCATTTATTTATCAGTCTCCGTGACTGGTAGCCTCATGCCTCTCACATACAACCTCCCATATACATACTTATATAGTGGAATAGTGGAAATCGGAGCAAACGTATCTCGCTAGGCGATACCCTACTATAGCTCACGCTAACTGCCTCCGAAGAGTTGTTGCTGAAGGTCTTGCTGGCAATGTTGCGGTGAGCTGCTGGCTTTTTTGTCGTCCGTCGTTGCTTCATGTATAAGTGGAGCATAAATGTTCATGCCACATGCCGCTTAAACTAACGAGTATCCTGTGTCTGTGTCTGTGCCTGTGTCTCTTGTGTCGCCTAGCTTCCTTCCGCTTGTACTGTGTACGAACTGCAAATGCATGCGCGACTAAGTCGTCTACATCTGTCTGCACGATGGGAACGTCGAGCCATGATGTTGCCCTCCGCAATCACAATCACAATCGCAATCGCAACAGCAGACGTGCTGTGAACTTGAACTTCAGGGCTCGTACAAATGTCGCTTATGCTGCGCGGTGGTATTGCTTTCACTGTTAGACCCCATTAAGCCAGGACATAAGCTCCAAATGTCCTGAATTTTCATTTTCAACTGCTTTCTGACAGCCCCATAAAAAAAGGGTTATTTTTCTACGCTCGCTTGTGTGTGTGTGTGTGTGTGTGTGTGTGTGTGTGAGTGTTTAAAATGGATGGGTGGGGTTATTTTAATCCCTAGCAAATTTGTTCGTGGCAGCGTGCGGCGAGATGCAGTATTGTTTGTAGAGCATTGAGTCCGGCAATTTCTGCAGTCGTATGGTCGCTGATCATCAGCTAACCAATGTCACAAACTGCGACACACGCAACGGCTAGTGGTGTGATTTAGTGCAGCAGCAGTAACTCCAACTACAGCTTGGCGTCAATTTCTTTTCGTCCACATGCTCCATTTGGCGTACAGCGTGCTGGCGGATGACCATGCACTCGTAAAATTCAGTCTTGAATGCATCGCCGTTATCTGTGTCTAGACGAGCGTGTGATGTGTGTGTGACTGTGGCTGTATTGCCGCGCTTATGATGCTGTAAATGGCGGATAAGCTTGACTTTTACGTACAACATTCGGCGATAGTAGCACACCGCACACACAGTGGCCGCCACAAAATCCATTTGTACGGAATCATTTTCTCTTTAAAGCTCAAAATACGGACAAGACGGGGCAAGACACCTGGATCGCATTTGAATGTTTATCAGCTTCCAGCAGTTAAACTTTGGCTTATCTTCGAAGACTTTGCACACACACTCGTTGCAAGTGCGATTCTTTTAAGGATATTAACGCCAATTCTCACGTCCCTTAATCAGCACGGCTATAGCTTCTCGTCTAAGTACTTCACCATTGTTTGGAATCGACGGGAAAATATTGCCAGCAAAGATTAAGGTTTATGCCTGGGAATGTGCTCCTCAACAGCGAAATATATAGCACCGAATATAATATTAAGAAAATCGTCAAAATTCAAAAAAGGATATTTTTTCGTATAACAAAAACGCGTGCTTATTGCACGTACGTATTTTGAGCAAATGGCAGATAGCAGACGCGTTTGCCGGAAGCCCAAAAGTACGACGAACCAACGATGGAACATCGTAACCAAGCAGCCGAACAGCCGAACAGCCCAGCAGGCACTCACAAAAATGGCGTATTTCCTTTGGGTATAATAATTTCGATTCCGTTTTGGTTGTTTTTTTTGTTCGCTTGTATTTTTCAGTGTGGGGGGAAGAAGGAGTGTTGGCTTGAGCGACGAGTTTGCATTTATAGGAATGCCCAACCAGAATTGCATATGCAAGCATTACGCCGCCTTTAAACAAGTATTTATACATGCTCAGTCTGCGCCTTTTCCGTCTACTGCAATGGAATGAACGGTACAGACTCCGCTCCGCTCCTCTCCGCTCCACTCCACGCCGCAACTGCTCGCATAAAACAGCTTTGTATGCTTAAAAGGTTTTCAGGATTAGTTTAATTTTGTATTATTTTTGGAATATGCTCTTAGCAGTATTCATGAGGAAAAGGACACGTTCGCAAGATCTGTCGTCCTGTCGTCCTGTCTTTTTCGACCAAGTAAGTACAACCTTATCACACACACCTCCCAGTTCCTCCGTGCTGCAGCTCGTCCTGTTACATGCAAAAGGAGCAGAAAGCTTCCTGCTGTTGCAGATGCAGATGTTTCATTGGAAATTTTCTGAACAGAAGCAATTTAAGTGTCTGGCCAAATTGTGATGGGGATTTTAATAGAAATTCTCGACTTTTTATCACAGCATCATGCTTCTTGCAGTGATGAAAGTCAGTTGCTGTTCCTTGCCTTCCTTAGTCATCTGGTTGGTTGTTTAAAGAGAAAGCCACAGCCGCAGCCGAAGCCATCAGAGGCGGAGACAAAGGTGAGTTCAGAGCTCACTAGGAACACATGTCAATTTAACCATCTAAATGAATGTCACGTCATGTCTTGAATGGAATAACAAAATTATTTATTTTCCAAGTCCAAAGGAATATTTCACAAAATGATAGAGAAGCGCAGCAGTGTTTCTAATTAAAAATCTCGGAAGGAAATTTTAATTTTACGACAAATATTTTTCTACTTCGAATAAGAATAAAACCGAATTTTCCTTGAATATGTGTACCTACATATATATATTTTTTATGCAGCCATAGAACCCTCATTGCTGAGTTGTACCCGATCGCTTGTCTTTTTTTCACTGTCAATGCCATTAACTGTCGTTCCCTTAATAGCGCCAAGGAAAAGACAAAAAATTTGAGAAGACACATACATTGTACATTGCCAGCGATAGTTTTGGAGGATTCCCCTCATTCATTGGTAGTGGAGATGAGCACACCATGTGATTGATTGAGTGGCGTTGTGGCGTTGTTGCATTTCAAACGTCGAAGTCGAGTGCACTTCTGCGAAGGAAATATTGGAAGAATTTAAATTGTTGATTATTATGATGGCAGTGTGCGGTGCATTCGATTGGAAGCAATTGGGCATGGAAGATTATAAGATCGTTCTACGTTGAAAAATTGTTACACGTTTTTTTTTTTATTTTTTGGAGAAGATGAGCGACCTACCGCGTCGTTGTTTCTATTTTTTTTTTTTTTTTTCTTTCAAGAACCGTTCAAGCATAAGCATGTCTTCACGTTCGTTCTATTGTTGTATTCAGTTCTGCTTTTGTTTTCGTTTGTCTCGTTCGAATAAAGAGCACTTGTGTTTTGACATGTTTATGCACGAACTATGACACGTAAAAAGCGATTATTTATGTCGTTGAATATTTAAGGAAGAAAGGAAATGTGTACACTTTAAGTGATATGAATTCAATAAAGATATGGCAGTCGTTATTGCCGTGATGAATACAGGTTCTCCAGGTTTCAATTTCAATTTATCAAATTAAATAAAATTCAAAAATAAATTGAATGCATAACAAAAGCCAAGAAATTCATATTCGGAGGTATTATGGAAACCGACAATTGTCAGAATCAGATTTGAAATCGATACAGTTTTCATTTTGGTGTTACAGAAACAGATTTATTGGATTTATTGTCTCATTTAAACCGAGCAGCTTTTAGTTGACAGAATTGGTCGGCAGACTGTGTGAGGACTTTTTCCCTACTGGTTTTTTTAGTAGAAATAAATTAAATACTTTATTTGAATATATTTTCTTAATTTTTTTGATATTTAATATTTTTGACTAAAGGGAACGCACAAAATTGCGACTCTATACTAGTTGAGGTCATGGAAAACCACCCGGGCATGGCCAAGGGGGTTACTTAGCGGGACAAACCGCTTGTGGACTTGTTATGGCAGCAACTCGTGGTGTCGTTAAATTCTGCAGACCCACCCACAAAAGATGTAATCATCCACCCGATTCTCTAGCTCAATTCGTTTTGCAAGCTTCGCAAAAGTGTGGCTGCCACCACGAAAGGTGACGCATATCGGTTTGTGGTGATACCACGGAAATGGGAGTTTAAAAATAAAAACCAATTGGGAGTCAACTCCGGCCCTTCTCGCATTGATATTTGACATCTCAGTCCACTTAGCTACGGCGGCCGTCAATATATGATCATACTTTTTAACAAATATTCTAGTTTTTGATTTAAATATTTTCTTCTTTTATTTCTTCTTTTCACAGTAGTCCGTAAAAAGTTACGATTTCTATCTATCGAATATACACTCGATTTTGCTATATCTTCTTAAAAACGAAAACTTTGTCTATTTCATAGCAAAACCATTTGAAGACCAGATTGCATCAATTGCTATTCACATCTTGTCGGCCAGCCCAATTCAAAAGTTACGACATTTCTTTTTAAAACCATCATTCAATTCTATTCTTGAAACTAAGGAGAGCAAATATATCGTTCCAATTTTTTACCCAACGATAATGCTTGAATCGTCAATATCAAGCATTGTTGTACGTTGTTGAGCGATCTAATCGAAATATGCCATATCCTTTCAACCAGCAATCGCGGTGATTGAAGAGATTGTTGTATGTGCCGATTTGCGTCATAAACAAAGAGGCTCACCAGTGGCCGAACTCATAAAGCCACCTTGATTGGTCTTCTGATTCGATTCAAATCTTTCGTGTATCCTATAACAGCCAGGCGTTTGAAAGTTACCAAGTAACATTGCTTTCTTCCTGTTTATATGAAGCCATCCTTACCAGTCCCTTAATGATCTACCTTCGATTGTCCGATTCATAAGAGGGACAAACTTTCGCCTGTATCCTCATATAAGTCAACGCGTTTGACCAAATTTTGACCAGTCAAAATATCCACTTCAATTTCCGTTAGACCCACTCCATATACTTTATAGTTTTCAAGATCTCCCACCTTGAAATGGTCGCAAGCAATCATATTTAGAGAGCGCACAAAAGCGGTTTGCACGATCTCTTTCCATGAAGCACCTTTTTTAAGAGAATCTTTTACTGGCTTCAAACGATCGTTAAGGATGATACATGCTTTTTTGACGGCAAAACATAAAATTTCACTTCCAATCGAACTTCCAGTCAGCAACGAATTAGCAGCATTTATTGTCTCACTAGCTTCTATCTTTATCATTTCGAGCGGAACGCCCAGAATATATGCAGCTACTTGTGCCACTTTTGTATTCAGACCTTCAAAAAGAAGTGCATGAGAACTATTCTTTTATATATTGACATAGAGTTTTACCTTGACCCATTTCAATTCCACCATGGGATATAACAACAGTTCCATCGACGTGATATATTGCAACTGTCGCTGGGTACTGTCCAAAATAGTTAATCGGATACTCCATAAGCGCAAGGCCAAGACCTTTTTTGCGCCAACGATTTTTCTCATTAAATTCATTAATTTTCTGGCGACGGGCGCGATATTCACTTGACTCCAGAAACTTCGGTAGAATGTCACCCATTTTATTTCCGGGTTTAATGTTGACCAGACGAACATCAGCAGGATCAATCTGGGCCTCAAAAGCAATGTGTTCCATTATGTTTTCGATCATTGCAATACCTTTTTCACATGGCAATACAATAAACAATAAAATATAAATATCAATAATTTATAAATGAACACGAGAAAAATTTTGAAAATTCTTTTACCTTCACACGATCCTGGCGCTCTACACCAAGATGAGCTTGGTGCATCGGTCAAAACTGCATTTCCTTCTAGTTTATAGTTGTTTTGAAATTCATAGCAATTCATGGCACAAACTAAAGTGAGCAAATTAATTGGATTCTCATTCAATGAACAACCGGCATCCTCGTAGAACGTATTCGTAAGACCAACGATTTTTCCGTTTTCCGATGTATGGAACTCATAATCGGAACGGCAACCCCAACGTTTTCCGTTCGAGCTCATCATTGACTCGATACTCTGGACAAAGCGGATCGGTCGGTTCAATTTGTAGGCCGCCAGTGAAGCTGCGCACGCAACCTGATTGCCACGTGATATTTTGCTTCCATAAGCTCCACCCAAGCGTCTCACTTCTAGCTGAACGTCACTAACTCTCATATTCAACATATTGGCGATCACACACTGAGTATGATCCATCCACTGCGTCGCCGACCAAACACGAAGACCATCTTCGAATGGAACTACAACTGTCGTTTGTGGTTCCATCGTAAAATGGTATTGAGCTCCAACTCTGAAGATGCCGTTTCCACTTACCGCTGGTTTATCCAATAATACAACTTTTTCTATGGGAGACTTTACAGCCATGTGTATGCGGTCCTGTATCTTGCCATCAATTGCTTCATCCATATTTACGAGCACTCTTTGTGCCTGGTTTGTATAGATGACTTTCACCTTGGCCGTTGCATGATGGGCTGCGTCCCTTGTGGATGCCACGATTATTCCCAATGGCTGGTCGTAATATTTCACAACGCCAGAACAAAATATTTCTTCATCTTCAACGTCAAAGGATTTGTCGAAAAACGCATTCTTTCCTGGAATGTCCTTCGCCGAAAAGAAAGCCAACACATCGGGCATTTTCAATGCCTCGGATGCATCGATACTCTCAATTGTCGCTCCAACTTTTGTGGCATTGACGAAAGCACAATAACCCGTGTTTTGAGCTGTCAGTTTATCGTTCATATATGTAGCTTCTCCGGAGCATTGAATGAGACCTTGAGGAAAGAGCAACACAGATAATTACTGCTATTCCTTTGAATTCTTGCAAGCTTACCTTCCAGTTTCTGCACGGCTTGGGTCACTGGGTATTTTTTGTCCACAGTTTCATATTTCTGCGTACCAGAGCTCAGTGGACGTTTCAATATATCAGCGCCACTCAAATACTCAGGCTTTATTATAGCATTGGGAGCGATACTTAAAAGAAATTTGTAGAGCAGATTACAAGCTAACAGCGCACGATATTCAGGAGAGGGGTCTGGCAGTACAGCATTAGGTTGAAGACTTGCCTCCGCTGCTTCAAACAGGGAAGCGAATACTTCCGAACGATAGAACACTTTACCCTTCAAGGCCGTCTCAATGGCCGTTGCATGTACAAAGTCTGGACGGATTCCACCGAAGCAGATACGAGCGTCTTCGACTTCACCGCTTGGTTGTGCCATTTTTAGCAAGAACGCAGCATTAACATGGGCATGAGCATTTTGAGCGCGCGGCATGATCTGTGAATGAAAGAGGAAAGTTATTATAAAGTGTTCCATTCTTTTGGATTAGTGTTACCTACCTTGTAAGATTGGAAATTGTATTTTCCTTGATGGTATGGACGAAGTTCGAATGCCGTTATGACTAACTTTTTAGATTCGCTCTTCAAAAAATCCATAAGAGACATTTGCTCTTGTTCCGTTGCGCTCGAATTGACCAGTAACTGAACATCAAGTGCCTCGAAGGTAAGGAAAACGTCCGAAAGAAATTCAGGGTACTTCTTCTTAGTGAAAATATTTCCTGCCAACGTTCCAAGCTAACAATAAAAACAAAAAATATTTTAATCTTTCCCATCCCAGCAAGCAAAATGTAAAGGTCTGCACTGATCAATCACTAAGGAACACTTCGAAGTGCCTTTTAAACCTCTCGTTAGGGTTATGCCAAGAGTTCACCCCTCCGATAGAAATTGATTGGTATCCTTAACTCTTGGAAAGTGCGCAATTATTGAGAAATTTAAATATTTGCAAAAAAATATGTCGTAACTTGCCTAAACCAGAAAATTAGTCTCACTTATACGGGCTATCGTACTTTGAATCCGCAATTGAAGAAGATCGAAAGAATCGATGAATTCTAATCTGAGCTAAGAAGTTCTCAAATTTCCAGTAACAGAGGTATTTCAATGAGAAAGTATAGTGTAGCCGCCAACAATAGAAAGCTTCTAATATATCCATGTCCCAAATAAACAGGTTTCACGGTACTATATTAAATTGTATAAGCCCATCTTTTTCGCACAGCTGTCTTTTCAAATTGTTCTTGCTGCAAACGCAGCGTCCAAATTAATTTACCGGTTCGCGATCATTTGTACTTCCAATTATTATCAATATATTAGAGATGTTAAAGTCATTAAGCCCAAGGTTGCGCACTTTCTCAGTCTACTTCATGTGGAGAGGGAGCAGAGAAATTAACATCGAGTCATTCCATATACAATATATTTCTAAACATATTTCATTACTGTTGACATATTTTGGGAAGCGGTTCTTTTTGTTTTTGCTTGCGTTAAAGTATTCAGCTATCCAGTTTTGATCGCGCGCGTAATTATAAAATGGTCTTGTATTTTGCATTGTAAGGCGGTGATAAATAAATAATAGAATATGTGAGGATATTCCTCCGATTATTCAATAAATTCTGTTTAAGCACTCACATTTCGCACTGGTACATTGGCAATCAGATCGAAATGTTTCCAAAGTTGCTCACAATATTCGAAGCCCGTCATATATTTGGCTCTTTCAAAAATTTCCATTGTTTCTGTGAGACTTAGATTAGCTCCAAGAGTTATTAATGTTGAATCAATTTGATGCCGCTTTAATTCCGGTATTTTATTGACGTCTATGAAGTGCTTTATCTCCGTTGATCGTCTATACACTCCATGTGCAGTATTTCCAGCAACCAGCATATATTCCTCCGTTTCGTTTATTTGGTCGAGAATATTAAATAATTCCTCCAAAGTTGCTGGCCAATACCATCTTTCCCCATTGGGAAAAACAAGGGGTTGTGCTGGCTCCTTACAGGTTCCTCTGCACTTTACGCCTGTCTTCGGACAAATCCTTGAACTTAAATCCTCGATGTCTTGACAGTCAGGTGGCAAAGCGATTGTACTATCGACAGCAAATGATTTCATAGCATCGAGAATCGGTCTATAGCCAGTGCATCGGCAGATATTTCCACCGAAAGAATTCTCGATCTCTTCCATGGTAAGTTTATTACCTCGTGACTCCATCAGTGCATACATGTTCATAACGAATCCAGGAGAGCAAAAGCCACATTGTGAGCCATTCATTTTTGCCAAACGTTTCTGTATTGGATGATAGCCATCGCGCTTATTCCCAATCCCCTCACAGGTTATAATATCCCATCCTCTGCAAACATTTAACATCGTAAGGCATGAATTAACCGCAAAGGTGCGAGTTTCTCCCGACTCAGCATTCTTTGTTCTAACAACACAGACACAAACTCCACACCCGCCTTCCAGACACATGTATCTGATCGTCGTAAGTTGCACATATTCTCGAATAAAAGCGTTTAGGGTAATGTCCGGTGGCAAGGTCGACGTATCCACTTTAAGTTAAAAACGATTTTTAATTAATCTATTATATATTATAAATAATCAGAATTGTTCTTACCCGTAAATATTTGCCCATTTATTGTAAAGTTCATAGCCATTTCCACTATTTATTTGAACGGTAAAAGAATGCAAAGTGATTTAAGCTGCACAATATTTTATTTTATTTGAAAACCCAACTTTTCAAGTGTAAGTATTTCTGTTTTATAGACTTGGCGCATTGACGGTTTCAACGAGACTAAACGCAAGCACAAGCTATTGCGATCACTTAAGTCATTTTGAATAATTAAAAAAAAAAAACATGCCTGTCCACTAATTATTTTGTTCCAGTTTCTTGATATAAAACATTATTAAACCAGAAACCAAATAAATTCAAATATATTTCTATATATAGATATATTACATTTCTTCAAGACCATGTGTTGAAAATTTGTAAATCACTTAGCGCGAAAGGATCGCAAGCAAAAAAATTCAAATAATTAGTAATCATAAGCATCACGTCAATCGTCTAGTTATCTTTGTTGAGGAAGGTATTGTCCTACGAGCTCCTCGATTATTGGAAGCATTCTTTTAATAGTAACAGAACGAACGGTATGTTTTCTGTGACTATAGACTTCTAAATATACTACAATATAATAGATTAAAAAATGAATTTTTAAAAAATGGTTTGTCGAGCCATTCATTGAGCGCATGGGTTAACGTTATTCTAATTTTTGTAAGTTTATAGCTCCAATAAAGTTTTGTCCTTACTTGAAATTTTTCGCCGTAACTCTGATTGCTCGCCCAACTGCCAAATTTTGATAGCGCCTTCTTCACCATGGGAAATATATTGGAAATGCAACAACAACAACAAAGATGACCCAGAAGAATGTCGCAACAAACGATATTGCTAGACCAGCAATATAAGCTCTATTTAAATCAAACATCGTTCACTGCAAGGGGACTACGATCAGAACCGTGAACCGAAGTATTCAGTAGATCTCAATCTTAACGCACCTACCCACGAGCCAGGACATTGAAGTGTGGATCTCCGTGGTAACTAGGGAATAGCTCAGTTAAGTTAGTTAGCTTAAGGATTTAATGTGAATGCTTCAAAGGAATTAAATAAAAGCTATATTCAATATTAAACGGTTTCGAGTAATTCCTTGCGTTAAATACACAACAGCGCAAAGCGAGCGTATAAAGCGCATAAACTCGTTGACTCGTTGTTTTGAAGTTTTTTAAAGATATTAAATTGAATATTTATTAAAAAATTGTCTGCTCAATTTTGGCATTGTTTGGATTTTCCTCAAATTTCAGTATTGCGCTCATACAACATGTGAGATAAAAGTATTCAACTGTCAGTTTTGCATGATTTGCGCTATTACATGAATACCACTAATATAATATTACGAATGGAAAAATCAAGTAAACTTAAGACTGAAATAAAATCGAGTTGCTTAGATGAGTATTGCTACATATTTCAACAGGAATTTGCCACCATTTAATAACATCGTAATAATTAAGTTTTTAACGCAGATAGATCATTTGTTATAGAACCCACTGATATTAGACCTGGCACTACAGTAAAACTACACAATAAGCATATTTACCCCGAAGCATGTTTTATATCCTTGGTTACCCGACACTTTCGCAAACTTTTAAACGCATTTCGAATTCTATCATCCACTCGAAAATTTCGGATATGACAATCATACTGAATTAAAGCGATACAGTATAACAACTAAAACAACCTGAGGGCTTCGTAAAGATGCAAAGGATACTGTAAACTGTTAGCGTTTTAAGCATCTTATGGCGCAGTCAATTAAGAGATTTTTCCCTGCAGTGCCTTTGCGTAATGGGGGAGTATTCCGTTGAATTCTATGTCTTGATTTTATTAAGTGAAATCAACACGATTCTGGAAACCCAACAACAATGGCAACACACTCAAGAAAATTTCCTCTGCGATGTTATTGCCGCAGGATGCAATTTAAACGCTTTTATTTCAGCGCCCTCCTAATGAATCAGACGCTTCTAGCATATGAAAAAAAAAAAAAAAAATTTGTGTATAATCTACAAAAAAGTTTTCAAACATCTTTGTCTTGTTCGTTTGTGCCAAATTAAGGTCATGAAAATAAAATTCGAAAAAAATGTTTGCTATTTAAAATTACGTTACTCTGAGGAGCTTTGGATAAGGCTTTAACTTCTTTCGTGTTACAGTTCTTCTTTCCGATAGAAAAGTTGCAAATAGTTTTTTCGTAATTAAAGAAAGCTGTGTCTACGTTTAATTCCTTTTGCCGATCAACATGAAATTTGCATAAAATTTTCGTGCTAACGGGAGCAACATCAACCGGAAAGTATAAGATAGGTATTTAACGTTAACTGCCTTTTTATTTATCGCACAAAATTTATTGCACAATTTACTTGCAAATGTCCTCGTGAAAACATTGTGTCCTTATGCTCGTTGTTCAAGAGCCAAACACCTTTAGCATTGCTGTCTTTTTTGCTTCTTTTCTTTTTCAGATTGTTCTCTATTTTAAGGAGTATTTTAATTGGATTAAAGGATTTTACATTTCTCAGTCAAAAGACTTGGTTTTCATGCTTTTAGCAGCAGATGTTTTTTTTCCGAGTTAGAAATTCTATCGTATTTATGTTGAAAATAACGCTCCTTTTTCCTCGAAGTGCAATAGCTCCGTAAGACTTTCACGAGTCTTTAACTAGACTCTATTGATGTTTTGCAAAGACTTTCCGCTTCTTTCGTCAATACGTTTAAGTTGTATAAAAAAGGACTAATATATTAAAGAATATAACATGAATATGTGTGCATATATTGTAGCCGATACCTCATAAAGTTAATATGCTTTAACAAAACGGAAATATGATTATTCTCAAATTTTATCCCAACGATAATGATTTGATGTCTGTTCCAGCATTCAAAGCAATTGTTTCCACCGTTGTCGGAGCGCCTAATCGTACCCATTCCTTTTTCAAGCCGGCATCATCGCGAGCGGATTGAAGAGCTTGTTGTATGGCGAATATTGCGCTTACAGCTAAACACAAAGGAGGCTCCCCAGTGGCCTTAGAACTCATAAAGCCACCTTGATTGGGATACTTTTGAGACAATTCGATTCGAAAATCTATTGGAATATCCTTAGCACCAGGCGGTTTGTAGTTCCAAGTACGATTGTTTGTTAGCCTTCCTGTTTGGCGATCAAAAATAAGTTCCTCCGTTAGCCAGTAGCCGAGACCCATAATGAAGGCACCTTCGACTTGTCCGATGTCGATAAGGGGACTCAAACTTTCTCCTGTATCCTCATATAAGTCAACGCGTTTGACCAAATTTTGACCAGTCAAAATATCCACTTCAACTTCCGTTAGACCAACTCCATATATATTATAATTTTCAAGATCTCCCACCTTGAAATGGTCATTAGCTATCATATTTATAGATTGCTCATAAGCAGTTTGCACGATCTCTTTCCATGAAGCACCTTTTTTAAGAGAATCTTTTACTGGCTTCAAACGATCGTTAAGGATGATACATGCTTTTTTGACGGCAAAACAAAGTATTTCACTGCCAACTGCACCACCGGTCACCATGGAATTAGCAGCATTTATTGTCTCACTAGCTTCTATCTTTATCATTTCAAGCGGAACGCCCAGAATATATGCAGCTACTTGTGCCACTTTTGTATTCAGACCTTCAAAAATAAGTGCATGAGAACTATTCTTTTATATATTGACATAGAGTTTTACCTTGACCCATTTCAATTCCACCATGGGATACAACAACAGTTCCATCGACATGATAGATTGAAACTGTCGCTGGGTACTGTCCAAAATAGAATATAGGATATTCCATTATGGCAAGGCCAAGGCCTTTTTTGAGCCAACGATTTTTTCCATTAAACTCATTTATTTCCTTGCGACGGGCGCGATATTCAGTTGACTCCAGAAACTTCGGCAGAATCTCACCCATTTTATTTCCGGGTTTTATATTAATCAGACGAGCATCAGCAGGATCAATTTGGGCCTCAAATGCAATGTGTTCGATTATGTTTTCGATCATTGCAATACCTTTTTCACATGGAAACACAATTAAGCAATAAACATTTATACGAGAAATCTTTTAAAATTCTTTTACCTTCAACTGATCCTGGTGATCTACACCAAGATGAGCTTGGTGCATCGGTCAAAACTGCATTTCCTTCTAGTTTATAGTTGTTTTTAAATTCATAGCAATTCATAGAACAAACTGTCGAATGTCCACTGACCGGACTCTCATTTAATGAACAACCGGCATCCTCGTAGAACGTATTCGTAAGACCAACGATTTTTCCGTTTTCCGATGTATGGAACTCATAATCGGAACGACAACCCCAACGTTTTCCGTTCGAGCTCATCATTGACTCGATACTCTGGACAAAGCGGATCGGTCGGTTCAATTTGTAGGCCGCCAGTGAAGCTGCGCACGCAACCTTGATTGCCACGTGATATCTTGCTTCCATAAGCTCCACCCAAGCGTCTCACTTCTAGCTGAACGTCACTAACTCTCATATTCAACATATTGGCGATCACACACTGAGTATGATCCATCCACTGCGTCGCCGACCAAACACGAAGACCATCTTCGAATGGGACTACAACTGTCGTTTGTGGTTCCATCGTAAAATGGTATTGAGCTCCAATTCTGAAGATGCCGTTTCCACTTACCGCTGGTTTATCCAATAATACAACTTTTTCTATGGGAGACTTTACAGCCATGTGTATGCGGTCCTGTATCTTGCCATCAATTACTTCATCCATATTTACGAGCACTCTTTGTGCCTGGTTTGTATAGATGACTTTCACCTTGGCCGTTGCCTGATGGGCTGCGTCCCTTGTGGATGCCACGATTATTCCCAATGGCTGGTCGTAATATTTCACAACGCCAGAACAAAATATTTCTTCATCTTCAACGTCAAAGGATTTGTCGAAAAACGCATTCTTTCCTGGAATGTCCTTCGCCGAAAAGAAAGCCAACACATCGGGCATTTTCAATGCCTCGGATGCATCGATACTCTCAATTGTCGCTCCAACTTTTGTGGCATTGACGAAAGCACAATAACCCGTGTTTTGAGCTGTCAGTTTATCATTCATATATGTAGCTTCTCCGGAGCATTGAATGAGACCTTGAGCAAAGAGCAACACAGATAATTACTGCTATTCCTTTGAAGTCTTGCAAGCTTACCTTCCAGTTTCTGCACGGCTTGGGTCACTGGGTATTTTTTGTCCACAGTTTCATATTTCTGCGTACCAGAGCTCAGTGGACGTTTCAATATATCAGCGCCACTCAAATACTCAGGCTTTATTATAGCATTGGGAGCGATACTTAAAAGAAATTTGTAGAGCAGATTACAAGCTAACAGCGCACGATATTCAGGAGAGGGGTCTGGCAGTACAGCATTAGGTTGAAGACTTGCCTCCGCTGCTTCAAACAGGGAAGCGAATACTTCCGAACGATAGAACACTTTACCCTTCAAGGCCGTCTCAATGGCCGTTGCATGTACAAAGTCTGGACGGATTCCACCGAAGCAGATACGAGCGTCTTCGACTTCGCCGCTTGGTTGTGCCATTTTTAGCAAGAACGCAGCATTAACATGGGCATGAGCATTTTGAGCGCGCGGCATGATCTGTGAATGAAAGAGGAAAGTTATTATAAAGTATTCCATTCATTTGGATTAGTGTTACCTACCTTGTAAGATTGGAAATTGTATTTTCCTTGATGGTATGGACGAAGTTCGAATGCCGTTATGACTAACTTTTTAGATTCGCTCTTCAAAAAATCCATAAGAGACATTTGCTCTTGTTCCGTTGCGCTCGAATTGACCAGTAACTGAACATCAAGTGCCTCGAAGGTAAGGAAAACGTCCGAAGGAAATTCAGGGTACTTCTTCTTAGTGAAAATATTTCCTGCCAACGTTCCACTCTAGTAGTAAAAGCGAAGAAAAAAATGTGTGGCATCCCATCGGGAATAAGATAGAGGTATACTTTCATTTTAAAGGAATTGTTAAAAACAAAGCGTTACACCTTAATGTGCGTCTCTTTTATAGGGAGTAAAATGAGGTTGCAAAAATAAGCTAAAATCGCGTGAAATAATGATGCCAAGTATAACAATGGTATACAAAATAGTCATATAAAAGTAAATAAAATGTAGCCGCCATGACAGCAATTTGTAATAATTATTCTAATCACTTCTACCTTTTTGCAAGGAAAACATTCAGGCATGCTCTAGAAATCGAATCCGAACAGAAAAAATTCGAGACTATTGTGATTTCAATAGAAATCTAAGCAATTTCGATTTTTAAACAATCGGATTCGATATCAAAAGCATGCCTGAATACAATATTATTGCCATATACTTTTGATTGCAATACTAATCATTTTAAGTGGATTCACTTCCACTGCACGATCGTTGAAACGGGCATGATAACAAAAGCTTTACTAACCAATGATTAAATGCATGAAGCTAATAGTGATTATTAATGAAAAGAGCTTTTGTCTTGCATCGACAGAAACATAGTGCTATGTGTACTCACATTTCGGACTGGTAGGTGGGCGATCAGATCGAAATGTTTCCAAAGTTGCTCACAATATTCGAAGCCCGTTACATTTTTGGCCCTTTCAAAAATTTCCATTGTTTCTGTGAGACTTAGATTAGCTCCAAGAGTTATTAGTGTTGAATCAATTTGATGCCGCTTTAATTCCGGTATTTTATTGACGTCTATGAAGTGCTTTATCTCCGTTGATCGTCTATACACTCCATGTGCAGTATTTCCAGCAACCAGCATATATTCCTCCGTTTCGTTTATTTGGTCGAGAATATTAAATAATTCCTCTAAAGTTGCTGGCCAATACCATCTTTCCCCATTGGGAAAAACAAGGGGTTGTGCTGGCTCCTTACAGGTTCCTCTGCACTTTACGCCTGTCTTTGGACAAATCCTTGAACTTAAATCCTCGATGTCCTGACAGTCAGGTGGCAAAGCGATTGTACTATCGACAGCAAATGATTTCATAGCATCGAGAATCGGTCTATAGCCAGTGCATCGGCAGATATTTCCACCGAAAGAATTCTCGATCTCTTCCATGGTAAGTTGATTACCTCGTGACTCCATCAGTGCATACATGTTCATAACGAATCCAGGAGAGCAAAAGCCACATTGTGAGCCATTCATTTTTGCCAAACGTTTCTGTATTGGATGATAGCCATCGTACTTATTCCCAATCCCCTCACAGGTTATAATATCCCATCCTCTGCAAACATTTAACATCGTAAGGCATGAATTAACCGCAAAGGTGCGAGTTTCTCCCGACTCAGCGTTCTTTGTTCTAACAACACAGACACAAACTCCACACCCACCTTCCAGACACATATATTTGGTCGCCGTTAGTTGCACATATTCACGTATAAAAGTGTTTAGGGTAATGTCCGGTGGCAGTGTCGACGTATCCACTATAAGTAAAAACGATTTTTAATTTATTTATTGAAAAAATAATCAGGATTGTTCTTACCCCTAAATATGTCGCCATTTATTGTAAAACTCGTTGTCATTTCAAGTATTTATTTGAACAATAAAGGAATGCAGCGATCGCACTTACAATTATATATTTATTTTTGTGAAATTTCAATTTTCCAATTAAGTATTCCTGTTAGACTCAACGCGTCAACGGCCGCAACGAGACTGAACTTTGGGGCACGATTTTGCAACTTTACAAAACTATTCGGTTTGAAAATCACTGTGCGATTGAGTAAGGTGTTTGAGAATTACAACCATAGGTATGTAGGTATATAAAAAAAACTGGAGAGCGGAGCGAGTCTGGTTTTCGTCGATTTTCTCGCTATCAAACGTCTACAAAACTAAATTTAATCGTGAGCAGTAGCGTAGCATGCCTTGGTGGGGCCCCGTATCAAAATTTGTTTGGGGGCCCCTAGGAAGAGTAAAAATTTCTCACAAGCCAACTGATAAGAAACCACCCAGCTTTCAACAGCACCTATTGCTTACAAAGAAGATAGAGATTGTAGGCGACCCTGCCTACTAAAAGCTTAAGAAGTATGGAAAATCAAACCGTGACTCTTGAACCAAAGGATATGAGGATTGAGTGTTGCGGTTCATGGCTTCTGTGAGCAGAATTTTGGACCGCTGAAATTTTGTTAAAATTCTATATCTACATCGTCGATTATTATGGGATTCGCCTGTAAAAGCATATTCTTGCAAATCCGTAGGCCACGATCACCGTTAGCGGTTCCTAACTTTCTGAACGCCGCTCAAGCTGTTTATTCAGATCTGGGAAATAAATTTTTTTTGCTTACGCGCCTTGGGGGGCCCCATATAATTGATACGGCGTTAGCTACGCTCCTGATCATGAGTCGGACCACAACTTGTCTCCGAGACTTGCATTTCGTTTTCTCGAAAATTTTTTCGCATGTTAGACACCGGCAAGTTTTGCGTTATCTACTTCATTTGTTGTTGTAAAGATAAACAAAATAATGCATTTCATTCGCGCACATGTTTACATACATATGTACGAGTATATACGTATAGATTTGTTTGGCTGTGCGCTGTTCGTGTACTTGATCGAAATTAATTGGAGGTGCAAAAACGCTAAAGTAGTTTTTAAATGCCCGATCTTCGCGTCTGTGAAAAGTTTTGTGTGTCAGTTTTCCGAAGCTTTCACAACAGCGCTTTGAAGTGATTTATTTTTGATTGATGATATTTTATGTACCTACAATAATTCCATAAGCAACGGTATTCAAATTGTTTCGTTGAGTTAATTGATTCTGTGACACTTTTTAGAACAATCAATTCGAAGAGAAGAAAATTTATAAGTTCCATTCATGCGGCGTACTTTACCACTTTAAAGAGTCGTCCTTAATATTAAAATCACTCTTTTACTCTTAATTGAACGTTCAGAAAAAATATTTTTTTTTTATATATTTTGCTTTTTGTGTTATTCAGTTTGAATTTCTAGAGTGTCAACTTGACATAAGACGTAAAGAAAATGTGATTAGTTGGAGTTTCAATGAAATATAATTCACTGGGAACTTCGTATGCTTCAATTCATCGGTTTCATTGCAACGATAATGATTTCACATCAGTCCCTGCGTTCAAAGCAATTTTCTCAACAGTTGTAGGAGCCCCCAATCGAATCCATTCCTTTTCTAAGCCGGCATTTTCCCGCGAGGATTGAAGAGCTTGCCGTAGGGCAAATAAAACGCCAATAGCTAAACAGATTGCTGGCTCACCAGTGGCCTTAGAACTCATAAAGCCACCTTGATTGGGATACTTTTGAGACAATTCGATTCGAAAATCTATTGGAATATCCTTAGGACCAGGCGGTTTGTAGTTCCAAGTACGATTGGTGGTAAGCCTTCCTGTTTGCCGGTCAAAAATGAGTTGTTCCGTTAGCCAGTAACCGAGACCCATAATAAAAGCGCCTTCGACTTGTCCAACATCGATAATGGGACTTAAACTTTCACCCGTATCCTCATATAAATCGACACGTTTGACCAATAAATTACCGGTTAAAATATCCACCTCGATTTCGGTTAGACCTACTCCATAGACTCTGTATTCCTGCAAGTCCCCAATTTTAAACGAATCATTGGCAATCAAATTTATTGAGCGCTCATGAGCAGCACGTATTATTTCCATCCACGAAGCGTCTTTGTTGAGAGAGTTCTTCACTGGTTGTAAGCGATCGTTAAGAATGTTACAGGCTCTTTTAACGGCGAAACAAACGGTCTCGCTCGCAATTGAGCCTCCGGTTAAAAAAGCATTTGCACCGTTGACTGTTTCACTTTTTTCGATTGATATCATTTCCATTGGAATGCCCAAATTATAAGCGGCTACTTGCACAACTTTTGTGTTTAGACCTTAATGGGATTTCTTCAGTGTTATAGAATTTTTTTTTTTAATTCTCAATCACCATAGCGCTCACCTTGGCCCACTTCAATCGCTCCATGCGATATTACCACAGTGCCATCGACATGATAGATTGCAACGGTATGCTGGTATTTGACCCAGGTAAATAATCGGATATTCCATGAGCGCAAGTCCGATTCCTTTTTTGCGCCAACGATTTTTCTCATTAAATTCGATAATGTCCTCGCGACGGGCTCGATACGCAGTCGACTCCAAAAACATGGGCAAAATCTCAGCCATTTTGTTTTGGTTTCCTAAATTCTGCAAACGGACATCAGCAGGATCAACATTTGTCTCAAATGCAATGTGCTCCATTATGGTTTCAATCGCCGAAATGGCTAAAAATGCAATATATTATTTATTATTTTATTACTTGTCACTGTTACGCAAAGGATTCTACCTTCTAAAGATCCGGGGGCTCTACACCACGTATTGCTTGGAGCATCAGTTAAAACTAAATTACTAATGTATTCGTAATTATTAATTTGATAGCAATTTTCTTTTGCATCGACAACTAATTGAAGGGGACTTTCATTCAAAGTGTAACCGGCATCTTCATAAAATGTATTTTTAATAGCAATGACTTTACCATTATCCAGAGCTTGGAATTCATAGTCAGAGCGACAGGCAAACCGTTTTCCATTCGAACCCATCATTGACTCAATTCTCTGGACAAAACGAATCGGCCGGTTCAGTTTGTAGGCCGCCAGTGAAGCTGCGCACGCAACCTGATTGCCACGTGATATCTTGCATCCGAAAGTTCCACCTAACCGTCGCACTTCTAGCTGCACATCACTCACATTTATGTCCAGCATATTTGCAATAACACACTGTGTATGATCCATCCACTGTGTTCCCGTCCACACACGCAGTCCTTTTTCAACAGGCATAGCAATTGTTGTTTGTGGTTCCATACAGAAATGAAATTGGGAGCCCATTCGAAAAATGCTGCTTCCGGAAACAATTGATCCTTCTATTAGTGCGCCTTGTTCCGCATTAGAGCTGCCATCCATGTGTATGCGTTCCGTTATATCATTATTTAGCACATCCTCCAAGTCCACAAATAATTTTCCCGTTGGATTCGAATAGATCACTTTCACTTTTGTGCTTCCGTAGTATGCTGCGTCTTCGGTTTTTGCAACGATTATTCCCAATGGCTGATCGTAATATTTCACAACACCAGAACAAAATATTTCTTCATCTTCAACGTCAAAGGATTTGTCGTAAGAAACGTTCTTCCCTGGAATATCCTTCGAGGAGAAGAATGCCAAAACTTCGGGCATTTTCAACGCTTCAGATGCATCGATGTCTTCAATTGTAGCGCCCACTTTTGTAGCGGTAACAAAGGCACAGTATCCAGTATCGCAGCCTGTCAACATATCGTTAATGTACTTAGCTTCACCGGAACACTGCATAAGGCCTAAAGCAAAAAAAAAAAGTTAAAAAATTCGAATGACAAAAAATTCTTAAAAATATTAATTCGACCTTCCAACTTCAGCACGGGCTGAGTTATAGGATATTTCTCTTCCACCGTTTCAAATTTCTGCAAGCCGGTACTCAGCGGACGTTTCAAGATCTCGCTTCCACTGAGATATTTGAAGTTGATTTTCGAGTTAGGAGAAATATTCAATAGAAATTTGTAGAGCAAACCGCAGGCCAATAGAACACGATAGCTAGGAGATGTGTCCGGCAAGACCGCATCAGGTCTAAAAGTGTCGGGAGCCTTCTCGAATATTGCAGACACAATTTTTGGATCATAAAAAACATTTCCCACTAAAATTGATTCAGCAATTGATAAATGTGTGAAATCTTTACGAATTCCACCAAAGCATAGGCGAGCTTCCTGGACTTCATCAGAAGTTGCTCCGATTCTTAACCAGAAAGCGGCATTAACGTAAGCACGAGAATTTTGGGCAACTGGTGTGATCTGTAATTTATACTAATTATTTTAAGCTTTCCACCAGGTCGTGTTACTTGCCTTGTACGATTGGAAAATGAAATCTCCTTTAGGATAGGCTCGAAGCTCGAATGCAATTATTACGAGCTTTTTAGTCCCACACTTCAAATAATCCATGAGCGACATTTTCTGTTGAACCAACGCACCAGAGCTGACTACCACCTGAACGTCAAGCGCTTCGAAGGTAATGAAAACATCAGACGGAAAATCAGGATACATCTTCTTAGTGAAAATGTTGCCAGCCAATGTTCCAGCCTTCATATGAGTAAAAATATGAAATTCTTATCGTACAGTAGTTTTGATATACATTTATGTGATCAATAATGGAAATGCTATTTCATAAACATATAAGATTGTGATAACAATGTGTTCCTTTTACTTTTGGTATGAGTTTTCAGGGATATGTAGGTATTTGTAATTTGATGTATGAAATTTGAACTATGACAAGGAAAAATATATTTTAATATTTATACTTAAATGACAGGCGAATAACTTACGTTTCGCACTGGTACATTGGCAATCAGATCGAAATGTTTCCAAAGTTGCTCACAATATTCGAAGCCGATTACATTTTTGGCCCTTTCGAAAATTTCCATTGTTTCTGTGAGGCTTAGATTAGCTCCAAGAGTTATTAGTGTTGAATCAATTTGATGCCGCTTTAATTCCGGTATTTTATTGACGTCTATGAAGTGCTTTATCTCCGTTGAACGTCTATACACTCCATGTGCAGTATTTCCAGCAACCAGCATATATTCCTCCGTTTCGTTTATTTGGTCGAGAATATTAAATAATTCCTCCAAAGTTGCTGGCCAATACCATCTTTCCCCATTGGGAAAAACAAGGGGTTGTGCTGGCTCCTTACAGGTTCCTCTGCACTTTACGCCTGTCTTTGGACAAATCCTTGAACTTAAATCCTCGATGTCTTGACAGTCAGGTGGCAAAGCGATTGTACTATCGACAGCAAATGATTTCATAGCATCGAGAATCGGTCTATAGCCAGTGCATCGGCAGATATTTCCACCGAAAGAATTCTCGATCTCTTCCATGGTAAGTTGATTACCGCGTGACTCCATCAGTCCATACATGTTCATAACGAATCCAGGAGAGCAAAAGCCACATTGTGAGCCATTCAATTTTGCCAAACGTTTCTGTATTGGATGATAGCCATCGCGCTTGTTTCCAATCCCCTCACAGGTTATAATATCCCATCCTCTGCAAACATTTAACAACGTAAGGCATGAATTAACCGCAAAGGTGCGCAGCTCTCCTGTCGAAATGTCCTTTAATTTTACGACACATACACACGAACCACACCCACCTTCTAGGCACATATATTGTGTCGCCGTTAGCTGTGCATATTTTCGAAGATATGTATTCAATGTTATATCTGCCGGGAGAAATGTGGTATCGACTAGAAAGGGGAACAAATATAGTTAAGACGTTATGCCGTCCGTAAATGGGAAACTGCAATTTTGTACCTGAATATTCTTCGCCATTTATAGTGAAGCAGACAGCCTTTTCTCCCATGTTTCTGATTTTCAAAATAATTAATTTGAACCAATTAATCAGATTTTAAGCTTTTAGCACTTAGAACAATAATTTAGTATGTAGACTCGTTTGAGTAATGTCCTCGTGTCTTTAATCATATTTCAAAAGCATTTTAACTTTCAGAGCTTTGCCTTTTTTCAACAAATGTACACCTATAGGCAATCGCGTATTTTGTAAGTGGACAAATGCCTACATATTTTGTAAATGACATTGCCACAATATTTTATAAATCTATCACTACAATATTTCTTTTATAGAGAAACTATCAAACATGAACATAGGCACTCGCGCTTTGCTTTTATAGAGAGTGGAACATCGTCCGAGAACACTGTAACATTTACCATTTGGCACAGGTGTCCTCCGTTTTTAAACTAGAAAATCGTACCGATTGAATAACTTACATTGATTAAACAATTGAGCACGTTTGTTCATGAACAAAATTTTCAACTTTATCATAATATTGCAGTAATTTATGAGTAAAACGAGATCAGGGCACATAACTATTATGCGATTCAAATCAATAACGAAGCAGCTCTTGAACTCAATGAAAAAGGTTTTCTGAAACATTGTAGTCATAACTATTGCTAGTCCATATTCCCACTGTGCTAAATAAAAGTTTGCAGACATGGCACAGTAAAGAGTCCTCCGATTATCCTGATTTCAAAATGGTATTTAACGAGACGTACCTAGTATGTACGTAAAATCGCGATAAAAGAGTTTAATCTTTGACAAATGTACACGTAAGTTAGCTTTTCTTAGACGTATGCTATTCGAGCCGCACTTTGTTTGAATCACTAGAAATTATTCTGCATCATCATAGGCGTAACCGTTAAGAAGCACTCGCGAATGCCGACTTCTAATCAATGATCTTATAAAGTGTGTATTTAAGGAGTCAAACATACGTATGTACGTAAAATCGCAGTATATCCTCAACAGAGAGTTAAGAATGTTTGACTGGTAGTTAGAGCCGTGAGGAAGGATTCCGGATAACAGGAAATATAATTAGTCGATGTTCCGGCAATCGAGATTCTGCTGTGCAGCGAAATTCTACAATTTTAGTACCCATCAGCATTGATTTCATGTCTTAAACACTTCGTTCATTTCACAAAAACACTTCACTTAATACCAGGGACCTGACTTTTAAAAGTATTTTCGAAAAAGTCTTAACATAATAAATATTTAGTGACTAAAATAATTAAAATATTTCATAATAATTATCAAAATTTTTTATATTTTTAAACTTCCATATAACTATTATGAATGAGAAAAAATTTTATTAATTGAAAAATAAGTTTTATTTTTGAGAAATATTTTTTACGTCTTCAAAACATTTATAAGGGGAAAATTTTTTTCTAGTTGCCTTAGAAGTTTTATGTTTGAAGAAAAATAGTTAACGTCGTCAGCACATTAGATAAGGGAATTATTATGCCCTATTATTACCGCCAATCGACTTCCATTCTATTACCCACTTACGAAGAATTGACGTCGTACAGATGTAATTATGCCCTATTTAGGTTAGGTCAACGAAATATTCTGACCTAAAATAGGTCAGAAATTACTAATTTTCGACCAATTTTGCTAGTTGGGATATTCATGCGTTGTCATCCAAACCAAACATATGTGCAAAGTTTCAGATCAATCGGAAATCGGGAACTGAGTCAAATTTAAGTTGTAAGATTCCTTTACAAAGTTGGTTCGTTTATTACAAGTGAAGCGAATAAAAATTGAACAATAAAAATTTTCAAAGACGTAAAAACTTCTCATGAAAAATAAAAGTTATTAAGAAACGTAAAAATTAAAAATTGGAAAGAAAAAGTTATGAAAAGACTTATTGAATTTTTTGAATTTGTAAAAGTTGTACAAAGATTTTAAATAAGTTTCTTTGAAATAAAGGCAAATTTTTTAAAATCTGAAATTTCAATAATTATTATTTAGGGTCCCTGCTTAATACTCACGTATTTAAAGCTATTTCTTAATCTTAAACTTTGTAATTTTAATGGGAAGAAACGTCTTGTAAGGACGAGAAACAGTCTGATTAAAAATATAAATAAATAAAGTGTATTAAAGGCTATCATAGATTTCATATCTAATTTCATATTTGTTTTTAATCATATTAATTGATATCGCAAATACAACGCCGAATGACGAACGTCCAATGTATATTGAATCAGAAAATCATTCTCGAATCATTTATCTAACCGGTTACGCGTCTTGTTTGTAAATACCGATAATGAAAACGACAAAATCATCATCGACACCAAACAACCTCATCGATATTCGAAAACCGATTTGGGAGCCTTAACGAAAGTTAGGCGACTGTCCCCAACAACAACGAAAACAACAACAACAACGAATAGTCCCTCAACAAAAAGGGAGAAAAAAGTGAGTTCAAATAAAAACGAAATCTTTTTCCACATGGATAAATCTTGTTCAAAGGCAGCGTAGTTACATGCTACGCTATGCTTTTAATGTGCCTTTTGTACAAGCCACGCCTTTGTATGAAGAAATGTTTATTTTTATGCACGCTCCTGCCCCCCTCTGCCGCCCAAAAATATTTTCAATTTCTAGGGCATCCCTGGCAAAAACTTCGATGTGATCCCAAAATTCTGGACGAACATAAAAACCTTTGATAGCCTGTCTTTCCATCCGTGCGCCTACATGTACAGTGTGTCTGTCTGTCTGTCGGTCTGTTGTCGGTCTGTCGAACTTTATTTTCGGGTGTCTGATTTTCTGCTCTGCGAGCGTGCGGCCTCTCAAAAGGCCATTCCCGAAACTGCTATTGTTCGCTGCCGAACCTTCATCATCGTTGTGGCCATTATAGGCGCATCCGTCTTCTAAGCCGTTCGACAATCTTCACATTTCGTCCCGCGTTTCCTTCGCTTGCCATTCGTGCTTAAGAAGGCAACCCTGTTTCGCTTCGCTTTGTTGAGTTCATTATTGATGAATGAAGCGTCCGATTTTGAAATTCCCTGATCGACCAGCGTGCACACGAGAAAAAGGTCAAAAAAAGGGATAACAAGAGGGAGAGCTCGAGGGAGATCATGAGGTGAGGTGACTGCGAGACTGTGAGACAGGCCGACAGAGTGACATTCTAAATGGCACTGACAATGACATTCATCGAAGCAAATGCAATACGCGCGTTGATATCGTAACCCTTTGTCAGTTGTCTTGACAGTTCAATAATGTTGCCATTTGTGTCCACGAAACTGCGGAGATATTGATACGGTGTACCTTCAGACTGACTCGAATCAGTGCCAATGCGCGAATGGGACATCGCTTTTGTTCGAAGGTGAAGCATTATCACTGAATGTCACATTAAATTCGTATTATTTGCTTGAAATAATTTCGTTTATCTTTGGTTAACACCTTCTTTTGGGTCTTCACAATTTCAGTTGACGTGACGCTGACTTCGTGATGCTAACGACGTGATAACTTTAAACGATTCCTATAGAGTGTACGTTTGCCACGTGAAGCATTCTTTATGTCACCGTCATCAAAGGGAGTCGGTGAATGGTAAGGAACGAATTTAATATGGAAAGTAGAATGGATATAGCCAAGTTAAATTGCGTTGCTTGCAGTTGCTTCCACCAGTTGTTTCAATCAACATTAAGACTTTCATTCACTGGGTTTCCCTAAGTTATGACGTCATAAATATCGCATCTAATCTGCAGCCGGATTGTTGCCATAAGTCGCCTTAATTATGAGTCTGTACGAAACAATTATGTATAAAGTTAAAACGGCTGGTTATTGGGGTATCTTCTACAGTCCATAAATGGTGAAGATTTGTTGTTGGCTTCACACAGCGGCGGATTAGAGTGTTATGAGGCCCGGGGCTTATATAGGGATGGAGCCCCTTAAAGACAGCGATTTATTATGCGTATGTGAATCAAATTTCTGTTATTAATTTTTGCGTTTAAATTTTAAAAATTTCGTTAGAGTATGCAGGGTGAGTGAAAATATTTTGTTGCTCTGTTGTTTTCCTTAAAAATTACAGAATTCAGAAATTTGTCTTTGTTTTTCAAATTTGTTTGTTCTCATATCCAAAGAGTATGTAATGCTAAAACAGGATATAATGTACTCTTTCGTTGCTTTTAAAAATCAAACACTGAAAGCATGAAATCGAGGAAAGAGAGACAACGTTCTTTATGAAGAAAACGGAAAAGCTAGGAATTCGTAGAAGCGATCACGGCAAGAACAAAACAATCGGACTTCTCGCCTCAATACATTGAGAAGTAGAGCTGGAGAAACAATTATAGCACTATCGATACATTTAAAATTCGATGGTTTCAAAGTATGGAAAATTTGCATCGATGGTTTCTTGAAGACTTATCGATTAGATTTGTGTTCATGGACATTTATTTGCATTCAAAGGTTTGCTTAAGGAATAATGAGGCTTTCGTTCTTTTTGAAATGAACAGATTCCTAAAAATGCCTTCATTTAGATTAGGGCGGATAGCCGATCGAAAATCATCTTTCGTGTCAAAATTATCGATTGTCAAAATTTATGATATCGAAACTATTCGATGGTTCATATGGTGAGTTGTATGAAGATATGATGATTTGATCTGCTTTAATACATGAAAGTGATGATGGAAGATGAGAGGTGACAGATGGTATGAATGGAAGATAGAAAATGTGTAATTGATAGATGCGTAGCGATCGAAAATCGACTTTCGTCATAATTGATGAGTGAAATTAGATATCGAAAATGATGATGATGGATGATGGATGATGATGATGATGGAATGATGATGATGTGTGGGATGATGATGAGTGATGATGATGGTGATGATGATTGATGATGATGGTGATTGATGATGTAAATTATGGTAAATGTGATATGGTGATGTGATTAATGGTATGGTTGATGATGATGGTGATGATGATGGGTGATGGTGATTGATGTGTGGTGAGTGATGATGATGGTGATGATTGGTGTGTAATGATGGTGATTGATGGTGGATGTGTGATGGTGATGTGATGGTGATGATGGTGATGATGATGGTGTTGATGGTGATTGATGGTGGGTTGATGGTGTTGATGGTGTTGATGGTGTTATGATGGTGTTGATGGTGTTGATGGTGTTGATGGTGTTGATGGTGTTGATGGTGTTGATGGTGTTGATGGTGTTGATGGTGTTGATGGTGATGATGGTGTTGATGGTGTTGATGGTGTTGATGGTGTATGATGGTGTTGATGGTGTTGATGGTGTTGATGGTGATGATGGTGATGATGGTACGGTGATGATGATGGTCATGGTGATGATGATTATGACTTACGCACGTTCTTGCTTCATCACGTCTCGAAAAATCTTCAGAAATGCTTCGAGTCTTATGTGTCCCATTTTACAAACCAAATGAGAATTGTAGGCGTCTTGCTAACATTTTATTCTATTCACTGATGCCAGAACGATGGCTTTTTTTCCTTTTTGATGGAATTTTTCGAAATTATCTTTAACCAAAAAATCACTTCAAATGTGTACATTGGATTTTTACTGATCACTTTCCTAAAGAAAACAGAAATAAAGAGATTTTTTTTAATATCCAAGGGAAAAGAGTCACCAAAATATTGGGTAGCATCAGTGCTGGTTACAAAGTATGGAGAATTGAGTAAGAAAGGTTTTAAAATTCGGCTTCTTGTATATTACCTTTACAAAAAGGGGTTCGTTTTCGGTTCGGTTCAAACATTTGTAAAAAAAATCTTCGGTTCGGTTCATCAGCAGATAAAAGCGGTTTTCCGGTTCAAAAGCGGTTCACGTCCCTGGTAGAAATATGATTGCTAAATGAATAGTTAGTCAAAAGCAATTAAGGAGACCCACCGCGCGCATTGAGGAAGGCTGCAAATAAAAAATGCAGTTTCTCATTCAGTGAGCCACAGTAACTTTCCAATTATTACCTGCTTGACTACTTATAGGGACACCCGCGCGCGATTTTCTTTTTTAGCTTGTTTCATAACGCTCCTCATGTCTTGAATGGCATTGTTAGATCATAAATTATTTTGCATTTCCTTAATCAATGCATTTCGCGTAGCTGAATGGCTTTTTGTCGCCATCCGAACGTGCCATTGACTTAGCTTGCGACAACGTCTTCTGGTTATTGGACGGGATTGTATAAAGTCGCGACTGTCTAAGGCGAATGGCTAATTTCTTAATAGACCGAAAATGAAATGATATTGTTGGGATATCTTCGGGTCTTTCGAATCATTTATGTTCCTCGATGCTTTCGAAAACAGTTGCGCATAGAACATAAAGATAGATACTTCCATTCATAAAACATTGTAACGTTCGATTCAACAGCGGAAGCAATTGATTGTTTATTGAATTGTTACAGTTCGTCGTTTGAATCGCATTGTTATATTGCCGGGTGTTTATTTTTTATCGGAAATCGTTTGATTCCACAAAATTGGGAACTTTTGTTCGTTGAAAAAAAGCTGCGATCGAAAACCGATGCACTTGACAGCGAACTTAACCAATATTGCCTGGTTTGCACGCATGGTTAACTCGATTTGCGTGCTCCCTTCAATTAGTTGGAACGTTTAAGGTCCCATTACGTGAAAGTTCTTTTGAAATTCGAATTCACAATAAACGAATCTACGCGGTACTCATTTGAAGTTTCCATTCGGGGCTATAAAATTGAAATGTTATTGTTTGAGTCAATGACAAATGACGATGACAGCTGCTAATGCTATTCTTTCTTGTTTAATGTCGACCAACAGTCTTTTATAGAAAAAGCAAACAATGAAAACAGGTGCTTATTAACCATTTCGAAAATTGGAATAAAGAAAACTTATACTCGTTTTTAAGCCCTATGGTGAATTTCAAAACTCCAAGCTTACTTCTTCTTCTTGTTCAAGCGTGTTCTTTCCCGGCCAATACCGGGGTCCACACATTTTGAATTATTTCTCCATTTCCTTCTATCCACTGCATTCTCGATTCTTAGATCCGTTGCTTGGAGGTCCCTTTTCAAAATGTAAAAAACTCAAGCTTACGGCTTCTTAAAAGAATGATTTGATTTCCCCCTAATGGATAATGAAAATGGAAACAAGTTCGAGTGGAGAAAAGAGTCAGGATGTTATCCACGTGCAGACCATGAAAATTAAGACCAAGTATTTTTGAGATTTTCAAACCATAAGCGAGCCTCATATCTCAACTTAGGCCAATTTTGGGAAATTTAATCGGATGCTTAAATATAAGTTCAAATTCGAATTTTCATTGAAATATCTCGGAAAACTTCGATTTTGGGGCAGTTGGATTTTTGTGACAGACCCTAGTACTGGAGGTTAACTTAATAATGGACCAATCCCAAAATTTTTCGGAGCGGATGTTAATGACTATATGGGAAGCATGCAAGCCAACTTTCGTTCAAGTTCCATTTAAATTTCGAGTGTAAGAGACAATTTTCGGCAAACGCCTTTCTGCCACTCCCACTTTCCAATTTTTAAAATAAATTTGGTGGCCCAAAATATGCTCACATATAAAATTTCATCCAAATAGTTCAAAAAATTCCGGTTCCAGAGCAGTTTTTGTGATTTTCAAAACAGACCCCAGTACTGGAGGTACCCTTAAAATGGTCCGTCCTGCTCGATTCTCCTAAATGATCTCACTCTTATTCCCGCCAATACGCATACCGAATTTGATCAAGATAGCTGAACACCTTCGACAAGAAAACGGAATACAGACAGACGGACGAATCTCCTGACGCTTATCAAATTTATGAACCTTTTTTTAGTCTATGTCGAATGATTCAGGATGTTACACATGGTCGCACGAATGCAATACACCCTTGACATAGAGTGTGCCGGGTATATACATAAATGAAAACTCAGAATTGACTGATGATTATGAGGTACCCAAATTTTCGGATTCAGAATTTATAGAAAATAAAATTATTTTTCCACAGCACACATGAAATACCTTCGATTGTGGAATTATCTCAAGATCTGACACAACAATTTCTCGTATTTTTTAATTTTTTTTTTTTCCTTATAATATCGAACCTTATTAAATGCCTTGAAATTGCAGCTTTTTAATTGAGAATTGTCTTATCGCATCAAAATTGTATACCTCTCACGTACTAAGGGCTTTCTTATCTTTTAAACGATACAGCGGATGAATGGCGATATTGAAAAATCGCTTATCTCCGAAGATAAGGCGGCAGCATGTCATTGCTTTAAGTAGCAAGCGGCCTCAAGTTGTCGGATGTAAAAATGTTTATTTACATGCGACCCAACCAGATAGAGACGTCTGATTAACATAGTCACGTGGGCTTTTAATTAAGGAGCTCGTAATAGTGTTTGCTTTCGCTTGCATTGCCGCGAGTTATTTAATTCAAGGGTTTTGCAAGAGCCACCAAACAAATATTGGAACGGTTGCGATGTTGCGAGTGCGGTTGCTGATGCCGGCGCCGCAGGATATGTCAAATAAATCATTTAATATTCGCTCCTTGCACCTGCAGCGAAAGCAAAAGCAAAAAGCTCAACGGCTCGAAATATTCTTTTCCTTTTTATGTTGTGCGGTTATGCCACGTCTTATTTCTCAGTCTCATTCCCTGGTCTTCGGCATTTCATTTTCATTCGCTTTATTGTTGCTTGCTTAGTTTCAAAGTATTTTTTTTTTTGGAAAATACTTTAAAAACGATTTTAATTAAATGCGTCGTTCCTGTTTGGACGCTTTTGAGCGGCCCGGAACTGCCGTCATCGGGCCATAAGACGTCAAGTGCTCCGAAGGTGTCCCCAGCGTTAAGAACTTATTTAAGAGAGCGCTTTTCCGCTGAGCAGGGTGAACTGACTCAGCCTTGTTACCTTGCGGGCAATTAATCATAATTTCCATATACGCTCACGCTCCGTCCTATGGACAAAGGTACTTTTTCGGTTTTGCATTTTTAGTAGTAGGTCGAACAACAATGAAAAGTTTTTTTTTTATTTTTTTTCACAAAGTTATGGACACTTTGAAGAGCAATAAAAAACTTTTTAAGTGAGGTGGCTCCTCGGCCGCTATGGGCACTTATATGGGTGGAAGGAAGGCATTTAATATCGACCCCAAAATTTTTCTTTCATGATATTAAAACTGAATACCTAAATATTTCGTATTTCATCCCCTCCTCTCAATTTAAATTTAGTATCTTTGTCTTTGGTGCTTCCAAATTCGTTGTATTTGTTGTTCTTGTTTTTATTTCGTCATTATATTTAATTGCATTCGAAGGTGAGGGTGGAGTAATCCTTGGCAATACTTTTCAATGCGGTATAACCGGCAAGAGCACGACCCAAATGAGGATTAAAACTGAAATTACGCATGCAGCAATTTATGGCTTAAAAAGGGGTTGCTTTTTAAGACTGCCTCTGGATGCCTGTGAACTTTCGGTTGGAGCTACTGGCTGCAAAAAAGATTCGCACTTGAAATTTCAACAATTTCCCCATACAGAAAATGTGCTTGCTTTAATTGAGAAGGGTCCTTCCTTTTCGAGCCTTTGTTGCGAACAATTGTAAGCTTTTTTCTTTTACAAGGTAACCGAAACTCGAATTTAAGCAAGGAAAGTACGGAAGGGAATGCTGCGTGCACACACAGAACCAAATATGTTGCTGGCAATCGTAAATTTTTGCTCAAGACAAGTGAGAGGATCTGCTGCAAAAAGATAATCACTGGGCTTTCGACATGCCAGCATGAGACTTACTCACTTCAACCACTTATTTTTTAGTCTATTTCTTTGAAATTGCTGCAATTCGCAAAATTTTCTTAGAAAATAAGAAGGTTTGAAAATGAAAGACGTTAAATGGGTAACATCGTTATTTTTAACGCATTATTTGAATCACATGTTGAGTGAGAAATAGATTGCTAAGTATAATAAAGAACAGATTAATGTCGGATAGCCCAAAAATTTTAAATAAATAAATACACATATGTATCTAAATATAAATAACCAAAAATCAATGAATTTCTTGCTTACCTTAATTCGCCGCTCTCTTGATGAACCCTTGTCCAGAAATGGATGTCCTTCGAGGGTGCATATAAATGGCGCAATTTTGTTGACGCACACGTTCATCTTTGGTTATTGTGCTTAAATTAGCACCTCGGGACCATGAAAGCTGATGTATTGGGTTGGTCCATTCACTCGATATTGTTTGTTTTGATAGCCCAAAACCCACCACCATTTCCGGCATATACACACATCGCTAAGTCGTTTCGCTGAGGGGGAGTATCTAGAAACGATTTTATGTGTTAGTAAAGATTCTTTTATTTCTCGTCAAGCGCGTTACGTTTGAGATAATTTGATTAAACAAGGTGAATCACGTCTGCCGTATGGCCTAATTCACAATTCACACGTTTCAGTCTTTTTGGTTTTTTTTTTACTCATTTCATTTCAATTCATTTTCAGTAAAGCTTAGAGTGAATATAAAATATGCCTCATAACCTAAACAGATTGATGTGTCCTTGAATAAAAAAAAACAAAGAAAAAAATCCTCCATTGTTGGCTTTGATCGATGCACTGTCAGAACGAACGGCGAGAAGCTCAATGGCTTAAGCTCAGGTTTAAGCACTTCCTTTCACTTTTGATTGATTTCATTTTAACAATTTTCTACTGAAAGTGTTTGATTTCGCCGCAAGAGTTTTTTTTTTAGGTGTCATCTTTAAGCTGCTCCCATTGAGTGCTGGTTAAATCTCATTAAGCGCAATTGAACTGAAAACCCTTTGCACTTATTGAAAATCCTTTTGTGTCTGGAAGTGTGCAATTAAATTCCCGTCAATTAATTCGTTCGAGCGCATTTGTTCGCGAGCTAACGGACAAGTGCCAAAACGAAATTGAAAATCCACTTTCTTTATGCTCTTCATGCTCCCAGTTCAGTATTTTGTTTAAAACAATTGATCAGGAAACGGAAAGAATGTCTAGTCAATTTCATCTTATTGATTTCATTTAATGTAGATGGTAATTCCAGGTTTTTTAGCGTATCCTAGCGGCCATGGTGTGGGTTTGGAAGTCTCATAAGCGCATACCGAAATCACTTTCCTTTATTAAATATCTTTTGTGTCTGGAATTCATTAAATTCCCGTCAGGATTAATTCTTCGAAGCGCTTTGTCTCTCACTTTAATTGACAAGTGCCAAACGAATTTAAATCCACTTTCTTTATGCTCTTATGACTCCAGTTCAGGTTTTTTTCACAGATACAATTGATCAGGAACTTGGAATGAAGCGTCAATTTAATATGATTCAATGTAGATGTAATAGGACTATCCAGGGGTTGGTGGGTTTTGGGGTCCAGATCGGACCAGACCAAAGATCGAAGCACTTTTAACTCCCTTTTAATTAAACATGATTTTACATTGCTTCCTAGGAAGTCGCGTTTATTCAGCAGTACTTGGACAAATTTGAATGAATTCAAATTTTCAGGTTTTAATGTACATATATAAAATTTCAATTTAAATTTCAATTATGTTTTGTTTTGAAAATGCTTTCGTTTTATTTCTTGCATTTTTGGATTCCTTGGAATTGAACCACGGGGAACTCTCGTTTCTTAGTCAAGTGTTCAACCTCGACACTGTTCTTGCCAAATCGAAAGCCGGGGAATTTTCACGTTCATAAGATTATGATCAAATAAAATTTTAAATAAAAAAATTTTTTTTTCCTTTTATTTGTTTTCATGAAAAAATTCTTTGTGCATCATAATCCTTTCAAAAAGAGATTTATAGAAGCGTTTTCAGCAAAGCGTAAACGGTATAAAAATAAATTATTTTTGATTTTACAGATAGCACTTGAAAAAGTTCGATTGGGTACTTTAACTTAAGCCCAAAATCCAACAATGCGAGAGCCCGATGCGAGAGTGCGCGACGTCACGAAAATGTTTTGCGTGACGCATTTCAATCTCCAATGAGAGTTTTGCGTCACGCAGATGATAAGCATAATTTCGCTTCTAGTAATGCAATATTTGAACCAAGTACCAATCTAACGAGTACCGAGTACTCATAAAAATTATACGTTATCACTTGAGTTTAAATTTTAATTCAAAAATTTCAAAAAATTTTCAAAATGAACCAAAGTTCGCGAAATATTTTAAAAGCTCTTTTTCACGGAACAGTGAACAGTTTTTATTTTATTAGTTTAAACGAGTACCCAATACCGAGTACTCAAAAAATAGCTACATCATTAACCTGTCAAATTGCCTCGCAACGAGAAATATTCAATTTTTCAAAATTTTCTCGCCACGAGGTCTCGCAGTGCGATACATTGGAGCTTGAACCATATGATTGAATGTATTGAAATTTGTGTGCGTCTCGTCTCGCGCTCTCGCATCGGGCTCTCGCAATGTTGGATTTTGGGCTTTATTATTGACTAAATTTCAATTTTTTTTTAATATTTTCATTTAAATTTGAATTTAAAAAACTACTTATGTATTATTTTTTCCTCGAACTTTTCACGTTTAAAGGGCTCTCTCCAGATCTGTCAGAAATGAAAAATTTCATATAAAAAAACGCTTCAGAAATGAATCAGAAATTTCCTAAAGTGTTTTTTATATGAAGTTTTTCATTTCTGACAGAACTGGAGAGAGCCCCTAAGGGATGATGTATTTTTAAAGAAATTAAACTTGAGTTAGTAGCTCATCGGTTTTCGGGCATTTATCAAGATTCCAACAGAAAAACGTCCAACGACTTTTGTCGATAGCCTGATTACTGCGATAAAAACTTGTATTCTTACAACCCTTGTGCAACCCTTCTCTTTACGGTCGCATCAAGTATACGATCATTTTCTCCTTTGCGAAGATTGAAAACATATTTTCGAAATAAAAAGGTGAAGAATGATTAAATGGCGCTTTTGATCGTTCACCGAGTTATTGTGATCTATGTTTGCTGTATCAAAAATAAAAATTCCTATAAGTTAAGCTCCTGATGATACAGTTCAGAAGATAATTTAAATAGTTTATGTCATAAGAAATAATTGTTTAATTTTTTTGCACATGTAAAAGATATTTTTGGTGATTTGTTAACAGTCCCTGCAGAAGCTTTTCGACGAAAAGCGAAATATTGGACGTTTTCAAATTTCATTAAAAATCAAAAACCTTGACCTTAAGCTCGAAAAAAACGTGCAGTATTTCTACAAAAGAAAAATTAATTCTAAAGGTCGAACAAAAGCGGAATATATTTTCGATAAAAAGAATTTATTTAACTCTTTACTTTGTACTTTACTAATTGTCGCTTTTTTGAAGGGTTAAATGTTTGACTTTTCGATAGAAGCATGACTTTGTAGCTATCGAGACATTGAAACTTTTTAGACTTACATTTTCAATCAATACCGCGCTCTCAAAGTTTCTCCAAATTTATTACCAAGAAAAATATATGTATATATGACCTACAACAAATACCTGAAGAGTCATGAAGACGAAAGTTCTGCGAACAACGATCAAGACAGTTTGAAAAGTTCATTAATCCCACTTCATCCCAATTGGGGATTAAAATGTCAATGTCTTCATTAGTTATTGCACGTTGTTTTAGTTTGTTTTGACTGCGTTTGTCTGCGTCTGACCGGTCGCCACCGATAACACAAAAGCAATAACTTAAGCGTCTTCACCTTTGCAGCATGAATCGTCTCACGGAAAACTTTGATGACAAACTTTTAATCAAATTAACAACAAACTGAGCAGCACCCACGCTTACAAACCCTCCAAAAATTTATTTTATCAAAGTTCTCCCGCAAATCCCATTCTCAAATCCATTAATGCGATTCGACGTTGGAAGGCGGAATTTTTTCCCGAACTCCTTGCAAGAAAACTGACAGCTTTATCGCCAATATTGACTGTCTACTGAGTGCAGGCAACAGAATCGTCGCAAGGCTTTCTCTCCAGTTCACTTCCAATCAAAATTAATACGAGAAATAATCTTTGGAGCACTCTTGATAGGATTTTGCCAATGAAACATAAATATATACATATGTATGTATGCGCCTTTAAGACTAATTTCCAAGCGTTTCTCTTTTCGGCTAATTGAATTTACGTTGACAGTTAAATAAGTGCCTTTGGATCTACTTATAGAAGTTCTTGGTTTAACAATGATAAATTTATTAGGAAATTCGATTTTGACTCCTTGTATGCTTTTCAAAGCACTTCCTTTTTCCTAAAAGCCCGCTTTATTGTTCTTTATCCGCCACACACAGAAATTTGTTTGTTTTAAAGTAGGATCACATACAACACATCACACCACAGCTCAGTTCACCACAGCACAGCACAGCACAGCACAGCACAGCACGTCACAACGTGTTATGGCATTGAAGCTTTTAATGGCTTCGCAACCCTTTATTTCTACAAGAATTTTGCCCAACAACCCTGTCAGTCATTCCACTGGCGAACAGCTTCTCTGCTCTAAGCGAAGTCATGGAAGTGAGAGGGTGAGAGTAAGAAGAGCAGCAACAAACGACTATGAACCCACATATTTTGAAGTAAGCGTCTCATTTTACCCGCGAGCAATGCGTGCTTGTACGTCTTTGCCAAAAAATCTCGGCATAATCCCTTTGACATGACAACAACAGAAGCACAGCTCGGTTTAATGCGTCAGGAAAGCCGCTTTCAAAAGCGGTTTCGAGTGAAAAGCCCTTAAAGCACTTTTAATTACACATGTTCAGTGCGCGAATTAAATAAATCTCGTTCCAAAACAGCAATCGTTCAATCCCTTCGCCTTCCCTCGCCCCCTTTTTTTTCTAAAGGATTATGGAAAGATAGAATTCCTATTCCTTGCAAACAATTAACGGATTATTGTCCTTAATGTGTGTTCTCAAGAGGTTCGTCGCATTCGTCTACTCTGCTCCTGCTGCTGCAACTTTTATTAACTCCAAGCACACCACACCAAATGGTCCATGCAAATTGCAAACTTCTGTCTTTACTCCATTTGGGGACACTCGTTAACTGCTCGTTTCCATGTTCATATAAAAAAAAAAAAATGCAACAAAAAAGGATAACTCGATTGCAGAGTCCTAGCCGAACGTATTCCCAAAAGCCGAAATGTCGAAAATCAGTCAGTCAATGCCCACAACTTGTACCGTTTCATATTCATATGCATGCGCCCCCCAACACCCTCCTTATTCCACAAACACTGGTTTTTTTTAGCCGACTGTGTCCTTGTCAATCGTTGGCAGTTAGTACGGGGGGGCGGGGGTTTGTCTGCTCTGCGGCTGAATGTGCTTATCGTGACCAAGCTGGTCTGCGGTCAACAATGATTCCTTGTGCCAATAATTGACTTCCGCAACTTTTTTCAAATACTTTTTTCCAGTTGGAAAAACTTTGGCTTTGATTCTTCGATTGGATTGGGATTTTTCAGAACTCGTCGCAGCTCGTAGGTCGGTAGGTGGCTGGCAAAATGCTGCGTACGCAGCAGCTACTTGTTATTTTCCCTTGAACGCATGAAAGTACGATCTGTAAAAGCCTTATTAGGTGCCCTTGAATGGCAATGCGAATTGAAAATGGCTTGTGTCGAAATTATGTATAAATCATGCCCTTACTTGTCCATCCAATGTCGCCAGAGACATTTCGAAATTTGAATAATAATTTTGCTTTCGTTCTGAGTTCAGCCATTCCATACCGTTTGCTTGCCTTTCTGCCAAACTGATTGACTCACTTCTATTCGTTTCGTTTCGTTTCGTTTCGTTTCAGTTTAACATTCACGCTTCCGAGCTTGTCCTGTCCTGTCCATGTTGGCGATTTTCCATCCATACATGCTCGCCTCCAGTGTCCAAACGGTGTTTCGATGTTGTCCCTTTGGCGACTTGTGAATAATCAGAATCGTTTTGTTTGTTCGGACGTCAGATTTGTCATTGCAATGATTAGGCGGCAGAGCAAGGACGCTTGTCCGATTGCCAGTCGCACATGGCTTGGTTTATTGTCTTGTTAACAGTAAACATTAGTATTGTTTGTATGTTGCTTAATTGGGCATTGATTTCGCACATCCTAAGAGCGAAGGAGAGACAAATTGAAAGAGAGAAAGACAGAGCGAGAGAGGGAGACGAAAAGGGGTAATAGGAAGGCACTTTTCAAAACATGAAAATGCAAATGAACTACATAAGTGACTAAGCCGGAGATAAACGACAGCTCCGATTCATCATGAGAGACATTTACACTCACTTCCCTCAATTGAAGAGTGCACTTGGAAACTTTTGCAGTTTAAACTAGCAATAAAAGTTAACAAACAATAAAGCATAAGGCCGAGATCTAATTGCAATTACGTGTTCCAACTGAAGACTGTCGATAGCCGTCTTGCCAACTGCATGACAACACCACCAGCAGACTGACCAAACCACATCCTTTTCCGCCTGGCAAACATTCAACATTCAACATTCAACATCCAACATTCGACATTCGGAACGAAAATTTGCTTTCGCAAATCTTTGCCAAAAATTTCAGACAATCAGTTCGTTGTGCAAACTCGCCTTTCAGTTCTCTTCTGTTCATTTGCGTTGCTGTGCTCTGCTGCCCTTCGGCGAAGCCTGCTCAATGGTTTTATCCTCGTCTGTGCCAGCATTCGATGCTGCGGCAGTTCACTTCACTCGCACTTCATGCAAATATTGATTGGAATTGCGCTTATTGCGAAAATGTGCAAAACTTACTCCATCAGAAATTAAAATGCAATAAAACTTTTTGGTATTTGCTCAACAGGCGAATCACTTTAAGTCTCAGCATCATCTTGACTTATGTATATTGCTCTCCTTCATACGAGGCGTCAGCTCCACATGACATGAAAAGCGTTAATATGAGGATACAGCAAAATGGAGTGAGCTTCTTTGACTTCAGTAATCCGGATTCATTTTTAAAGTTTGAATCCAAAAATTGTTATCCAGATTTTCCTCCTTTGCAATGCACAATAGCCCACCACAATGGGTGAACGAGTGAACAATGGCATTGTCCACCTACTTCTCATGCTCTCTCTCTTCTCTTTTCTCTCTTTTCTTTCTCCCTCTCTCCCGATCCAACTCAAGTCTATCATTCCTATTTGAGTTGTGTAAGTAGATTAAATATAATGAAATTCTGAATGTTATTTTACAAAGGAGCATTATGAAGAATCACAGTTGCTTAAAATAAGTCGAATAAGTCTTCCGAATGCAGGCAAAGTTCAATTCAACTAATTGAATCAGATTCTGCGAAGAAGACTTTTCAAAACAAAATTCTTTTTATGCCCGACACACTGTATGTGTCAGTGGGTATATTGCGTTTGTGTGGTTGTGTGTAACATCCAGAACTAATAGAGATAAGGGCCAAAATTCTTTTTAATGCCCAAATTTCTGTCTCTGTTAACGAAATTATGTTTTCATGAAGATGAAAATCAAATTAATAAAAAATTAATTTTACCAAAAAATTTATTAATAACAAAATAAAAAACTCTATTCGATTTGAAAAAGATCAAATATTACCAAAACTCCATTTTGTTTACTCGCAAATTACAGTAACATAGTTGTCTTCTTTAGCAAGACAAGATAAGACAACAATGTTACTGTTATTTGCGAGTAAACAAAATGGAGTTTTGGTAATATTTGACTTTTTTCAACTCGACTAGAGTTTTTTATTTTGTTATTAAAAAAATTTTTTTTAAACTAATTTGTTATTAATTTGATTTGCTCCTCCACGAAAACTGGACAGAGACAGAAGTTCAGGCATTAAAAAAATTGTTTAGCCCATCAACCAAAAGCGTCAGGAGATAAGCCCGTCCATCCGACCGTCCGCCTGTATTCAGCTTTCTTATCAAAGGGTTTGAGCTTTCTTGACAAAATTTGGTATGCATGGTGGCGGGGACGTGAGTAAGATCAAGTTCAAGAATGGACCATTTTTAAGAGTACCTCCAGGTCTGTTTTGGAAACCACAAAACCTGCTCTAAGACCTAAAATTATCAACATATTTTAATGAGATTTAATACGTAATCATATTTTAGGGCACTTAATGCGATTTCCAAAAATTGTGCAGGTGGACGTGGTATACGGGCGTTTTTCGAAAATTCGGTGCTGTTTCAAAAAATCTTAATATCGGGTGTTATATTGTAAGAATCGCGTTTACAGCCCAAAATCCAACATTGCGAGAGCCCGATGCGAGAGCACACAAAATTTCAATCATATGGTTCAAGCTCCAATGTATCGCACTGCGAGACCTCGTGGCGAGAAAATTTTGAAAAATCGAATATTTCTCGTTGCGAGGCAATTTGACAGGTTAATGATGTAGCTATTTTTTGAGTACTCGCTATTGGGTACTCGTTTAAACTAATAAAACAAAAACTGTTCACTGTTCCGTGAAAAAGAGCTTTTAAAATATTTCGCGAGCTTTGGTTCATTTTGAAAATTTTTTGAAAATTTTTGAATTAAAATTTAAACTCAAGTGATAACGTATAATTTTTATGAGTACTCGGTACTCGTTAGATTGGTACTTGGTTCAAATATTGCATTACTAGAAGCGAAAATATGCTATCATCAGCGTGACACAAAACTCTCATTGGAGATTGAAATGCGTCACGCAAAACATTTTCGTGACGTCGCGCACTCTCGCATCAGGCTCTCGCAATATTGGATTTTGGGCCTACTTCTTTGATATTTCGAAATTGAGTCGGAAATTCCTTAAACCACATGAATCGTTGGATGATTTTAAAGAAAATTTATGTCAGCGATAAAGTCACAAGGAAATTTGGTGTTACATAATTTTTCCGAATTTTTATGAAAATTTACTAAAACCCTCCGTTCACCTTTTAGCAAAGCACATAAAGGAAAAGAATTGATGTCGGCTTAATGCGATGGTAAGTCTTGACTGACTATATATGACATTCTCACATTATGTGTTTCCTTATGTTCATCCGATGCTTCAATTCTGTAAACCACGTTATTTGCTCTTGTTCTCTGCTTTTAACAACACCGTTTTCTATGAAACTATAAAAAAGAACATGATGTCGACGCAACGCATGACAGTCGCAAAAACCGTCCAACAACGAATCCTTGAAGCTCCCTGAACAACTACTCGTATGTACTCGTATATGAAAATGAATAGATATGCATGTGCGCGCAGCCATCGCAGATACCAGGTGTGAAATTTCTGGCATTTTGATGCGGCAAGTACTTGCACACTTTTTCACTACAGATTCTCCTCCCGCTCTCTTTTCCTACGGTTATGGCACGTAATGACAAAACACGAAGCTCTTTCGCTTAATTAATTTTTGCGACAATATTTTGGATGCTTGTCTTTGACAGTCGGCGCACTAAATTCATACACTGCTATCGCCTTCACCTTCACCAACGCCATCGCTACCATCACTGTGGTTGGCGGTCTCAGCACCCTTAATTAAGTCGGTGGAGTTTCAAAACCCCTTTAATCTTATCCAAACTCAACTTAAATCAATTTGAAGAACGATTCCAAAAAAATATCACCTCCTAAGTATGCTTGTAGTTCACATACTCCGGAAGAAGAAAATCCTTTATTGTTTGTTTCTTGTTAATAAAAGAAAGATGGAAGGTTCTTCAGGGTAAGCAGCTGGTAACTCAATTGGACGTTTTAGGGTAAACAGCAGACAATGGAGTTGCCAGATTGATGTTCTTTTTCCGCATTCAGATTGGAAAATAAGCTCTCAACATTCGAGCGTCCCATGATTTCTTATAACACTATGCGACAGCAATTTTCGGGCCCAAACCAAACCAATTGCAAATGAAAGTACACATGTGGAATAGTAAAACCTCAACTGGTTTTTGGTCTGGCAGGCTACAATTTTTTTTTACAGTGTATTAAAATTTCGCAATATTGGTCATATACCATACTAAAAAATATGGTAAATCTAGTATAAATATTGATTTTTCTTAAAATTCGTCTGAGAAGACTTTTAGTAAAATTCAATGACAAATTTTTTTGTAGAACATTTTAGCCCGTTAAACCCCACCGTAATGTGACTATTTAACCCAGTTTTCCAAAGACTGTTCAAAAGCCTTCTTAAAATGGGTATTAAAGGGTTAATATGTTCCACAAAAATATTCCTTGGAAAATTTCACTGGGGGTTGTCAAAGACATTGAGCACCTATGGGTTAAACCTACTTGAGAAAAGTGTAACCAAATTAAACTGATGTATTTCATGTATTCTATATCAAATAAAACTCGGAGTTGTTTTTGGTGGAAAAAGAGCTGGGCTCTAAAAAAAAGCACCCGTTTCATTAATATAGCTTTTCTCAAGTAGGTTTAACCCATAGGTGCTCAATGTCTTTGACAACCCCCAGTGAAATTTTCCAAGGAATATTTTTGTGGAACATATTAACCCTTTAATACCCATTTTAAGAAGGCTTTTGAACAGTCTTTGGAAAACTGGGTTAAATAGTCACATTACGGTGGGGTTTAACGGGCTAAAATGTTCTACAAAAAAATTTTTCATTGAATTTTACTAAAAGTCTTCTCAGACGAATTTTAAGAAAAATCAATATTTATACTAGATTTACCATATTTTTTAGTATGGTATATGACCAATATTGCGAAATTTTAATACACTGTAAAAAAAATTGTAGCCTGCCAGACCAAAAACCAGTTGAGGTTTTACTATTCCACATGTGTACTTTCATTTGCAATTGGTTTGGTTTGGGCCCGAGCCGATGACCTGAACATTGTCGCACTGTGTAATTCTTCAGACCCTTTTCTTTTCATGCCCAGCTTCAGGAGGATGTATTGTTACAGCTTGAACTAAGCTCCGCAGATGTAGACAAATGGCAACATTCTTCATCGAAAACTGATCCAATTAAGATATGTCCATCCGTCTGTCTGTCTGTGGACGGATTTCCTTCGAAACGGTTTGACCAGTCACACAGCTATTTCGGGCCTCGAGGATGATGCTCATTTTTACGCCCAAAAACATTGATTTCTTGTAACTTCCGTACGAAAATACATACATATATCAAATTCGGGCTTGACCGACTATAGCTCCCTTACTTATTTCGGAACTCCATATTAAATATTGTGTGGTGGTAAGACGTCATAAATGCTTCTTTGCTTGGCTCAAGCGAATTGCTGTCCATTTTCGGTTGGAAAACTTTTACGTTTTCCTGCATATTTTACGCACTTGCCATTTCACGATATTTCGAATACCGCTTCTTGCGTATTGCAAGGATACGATACGTTGCAGTACGGTGCGCGTCAAGATTCCGACTAGATACGAGTAGACTCCCGAAAGCAAAGACATCAAATTTAAATGCAGGCGACACAGACGCGAGCACATTTCCGCAACGCATCGTGTGTCTATTTGTAATGATTTCTATGCATCACAAATGCAGAGCAGACACTCAAGTCGGTTTCGGTCTCCGCCCGTTATTTCAAGGATTTTTAATAGGATTTCAGTGAAGCCATCGAAGCTTTCGTTGCTTGAATTTTCTCTTTTGCCCTATACGGCTGTTTATTTGGTGCCGTCCTCTGATTGCAGCGCTACCGAAGAGCCTCAGCCTAAAATATAAATGTCTTATGAGCACTTGTGACGGATGCGGTGCGGCGGATGACGGATAATGAGGATCGTAGTTTTTACCCAAAAAGCTTCTCGACTTTGAAGTGGCAGCACTGTGCACACTTCATGTTTAATTCGACTTAGTGTAATGGGTTTACTTTGCCAGTTATGAACTCCATCTGTTCGGATTTCAATGGTTTTCTACAGACTTTCCGGTTTTCTTGTGAAAGCAATCTCAATTTTTCCAAAAAGTTGCGTTCCTGTAAGCATATTAGCTGTTCTTAAAATCACTTGCGATTCAATTGGTTTCCAGAGGCGTAAGCGGGGTGTGATTTTGGGGGTTAAAATCCCCTCCGAAAGGCGGGGAATCACAAAGAGACCGAGAAGTAAACCGCGATAAAAATTTTCATGGTGCCCAAAAATCATCTCGAAATAATTTTCTGCGTACGCGCCTTTTCGTTCCGATGCGAATTTGCCGAAGATAACTTCAAGGAGCACGCAAAATGTCGAAAAGGATCAATTTCGCATTTCAATCAAATATCAAATATTTTACACGTCATCCACAATCTTATCTCACACACGCGCGCGCACGCACACAAGCGATGCTGGCGTGGATTGAACTGATATAATTTTTTAAAAATCATATTTCCTCCTTCCTGTCAGACATCGAGAACATATGTATGTGTGTATGTATGTTGGTAATCAAAAACTACATAGTTTCTTCGCCTTATTTTTCAAGTGCACCAAAACTTTCTTGCTTCAATGGTTTCGCCTTGTGACATATTGGCAATTGGGCGTTGAAAGGCTTTTTGTTCGCTAATCTTTTCCTTGCACTCGATGGGAGAGCAGAGGATGTTTTAAGCTCTGTATATTACCATCAATCAACCTTTCATTATTTAATTATCGTGCTGTAAATGGATAATATTGTGCGAAATCGAAGAACGCGTGGCACTCAACAGACGCACGAATCTTTCCTGCAATCAACATCAGTTTTCAAATTCCCCTAAATATTAAACGACTTCTGAATCTGAATCTGAATCATTGGATAAACTGCCCAAGGAATTGTAAAAGGTTTCTTAAACTTGTAATTGAATTAAATGATATGGCAACTCGAATGATATCCGAAATGGCCTTTTTAAGCGCTGGGCACTAAGCACACTCGATAAGATGCAATTAGATGCGAAAAGCTTGTGGCAGTTTAAAACAATTTGTCAACATTAATTTCCCGAACAATATCCTCACTATCTCTCTCTCTCTCTCTCGCTCTCTCTCTAATTCTTCTTCCTTCTCTTTTCACCAGGGCCGGATTAAGGGGTGAAGGTGACAGTAGGGCCTCCACCACTTGGGGGCCTCCACCAGGAGTGATTAAAAAAAATTATTTTTTGTACCTTGGATCAAAAAACTAGCATTCTATGAGGAAGCAACATCATAATAAAACTGAACTCCAAAAAAAATTAAAAAGATTACAAAAACTTATCGATGAAGTAAGGTAAGTGTACCACGTAAGGCCCACCTAACACCTTTTCGATTACAGCGTACAAAGTATTGATGATAGAAACCCGATTGTTTTTGTGTTGTTTTATTTGATAAATTTTCTATAGAAAACCAAAAAATTCTACCAAAAATCATTATCGGAAAAGCTCCTAAAATGCGATTTAAAAAAACGTCATTTTGGGCCTTACGAGGAACATGTGTACCTTAAAAGGCCCACTTACTCTTTGTTTGAGATAATGAACCCAAACTTGCATTCATTACTTTTGAAAGCCTTTTATGTTAATTCATATTGTAAAAGCTAGTAAAAAAAATTAAAATATCAGACAAAATTCGTTTATTTAAAAAAAAACTTAACGAATATTACTAACCTGTTTTTGATTAAGAATTAAAGATTAAACGCTATTTAAGCAAAAAAAGGTATAGTTGCCGTCTTTTGACCTCAGAGCAACTCAATATAAGGTTTCTTAATGACCGTTGTTGAATTTTTTATGGTGGGCCTTCATAGGCCTTCCAAGAAAAAAAAATTTGCTATTGATTTTTTTACCATAAACATACCTCTGTATCTTCACAATACAACAAACTTTGTTATTTTAAGAAAGCAACCCACAATTTCACTATAGATCATTATTTTTTAAGCATCGTCCACTATAAAAATGGCTTTTTTACGCCTCTGTTATTTTCATTTGACTGTGGTCGCCGCAAATATAGTGCGATTGTCTTAATTTTTTATTTCTACGAAATAACTTGAGGACATGTTTCAACATGTGCAAGTACAGAAACATTTGATAGTTAGAAGTTGGTTAAAATGAAAGTGGGCCTTACGAGGAGCCGGGCCTTACGTGGTACACTTACCTTATCATAAATTTTTATTAATTTTTTTATAGTTTTCAAGATATTCAGTAAACACCCACTTTCTTAAGAATTTCAAGTGTTTATACTGTAATTCTGTGGACTTAAAAATTGAAAGCCCCTCATATCAAAAACCGTGCTTTTGCTACCAATCAATCTGTCGTTTAGTGAAAAAATGCTAAATAGTATATTTTATTTTATAAAATTCGCTCGCGATGAGATAGAATATTGGCCCCAGAAAGGATCAACAGACTTAAAACAGTGCGACGAATGACTTATTTCTTGGTCTTCAGTTGGTCACGAACGGACAGACGTTTGACATTTCATCCTAAGGATATCTTTCAATTAAAAAATATGGCCACCACCATTCTCTGGCTCCGGGCCCCCCAGCTACCTTAATCCACCCCTGCTCTGCACACATCGAGTTCAATTCTTGAACACTTGCAACAACATCCCCCGTCATCGCAGAAGGCCTTCATGATGCATATGTATCAGGAGTCGCAACGTAGGATGCTTTAAAATCCTTGTCATTGTTATTTACTTAAGAGTTTCTGTAGTTGTGATCAAGAGCGTCAGCTTCAGAAAATCTGTTGGGACAACAAAGCAACATTTCGTGTCGTCGAGGAGCTCTGATGGCATCTGGAGCTGGAAATCAAGTGTGTACATTCTTGTGGTTGGAAAAGATTCTAATAAATAAAATATTGCATTAGTATTAAAAATGCATTTGCACTGTACTTCAATGCGAAGGCGGATGGATATCATTGCGTCTTGCTTTTAGAAATGGAATCGTTGCGGCATTACGACAATCGGAATTCTTTAAATAATGCGAACATATTTAAGGTTAAAAGCTCAAAATAGTCTTAGCCACCTTAAACTTGAAGTTAATTACTGAAAATCAGAGTTTCCAGCTGCCATTTTGTATGCTTTATGCTTGAATTTTAATAGTGCAAATTTCCGAAAAATATTCAACAAATGCAAACGTATGGCACCGATTAAAATCAAATGTGCGAATGTAGGCATAAATTTCAAATATGAGCATAAAAATTTAAGCGTAGTCGTTGAATTTTAAGTTTCCTTAGTTTCGTGCTGTCACTTTTAAGCCTTTTCTAAGGAATTACCTCTTGAATGGCAAAAGAACCCTTCGCGAAAGATGCATCTATCTAAAAATATGTCCTTTTATTTTTTATTTGACCTGTTTAAGTATTTAATTTTTATTTTATTTGGGCTTTTTGGGCTCATTTTCCACTTGTACGAGTAATTTTCAAATTTTCAGAACGTACACAATTTCGAAATCTTCTTCGTATTCTGAAAAGAACGATTATTCTATATAAAAATCAAAATTTTTCCGGTTTCAGATCCCAGCAATGTTGCATGCACGAAAAACTTTAGATTATAAGCTGTTAAATAACTGAGAGCATAAGCTCCACATTAATTTGTGCTATGCAGAGCACATTTTTTCAACGCCGTTTTGGCAGTTGCACACACTTTTCAGCAGCTTTATTTTTTCCTCAAGTTCAGCGTTGATAAGCTCCGCGCTGCATGCTCCATGCAAAATCCAATGCGACAACTCGCAAAGGGCAAGGAAGTGTACCTACTCTCACTTTGGAAAAGCTCTGAAAAAATGCCGCCGCGGAAGAAGATGAAGAGTAGTTTCAAAATTCCATTTGCATTTTATTTAGTTTCGAGTTGGTTGAGCAAAAAGTTCCCCGGACAGAAAAAGTTGTGAAAGGTGACGGTAATGGAAGTTAATAGGCGCAAGCTTTTAACAAAGAAAAAAAAAAAAGGACCGAGCGCATGCATTGTGGAAAATACGAAAAATACCTACATATATGGGAAAATTAAACCGTTTTAAATGAAATAATTAAACTTCATTGAGAGCACAAATATGAAAATGACAGAGTATCATAAGAAATCATAGCAAGAAATGTATGAAAAGCGAAGCATAACTGAAGGCGGCAGCTGTCTTCGCAACTGAAATAAATAAATTGACAATTACAAGCCCGATTGATTCTCAATAACCGAGATGATTTTTTTTTCCAATTTACTTTCTTCTGTTATGAAAAAAAAAAAAACCATTCAAACTCATCAGAAAACATTCATCGCAATTTGCAAACAATCAAATAAGACCCTTCAGAGAGCATCAAGGACTAAGAAGGATGTTTGTGCGCATCGCTAAGCATATTCAGTGCAAAACAAACAATTCGAATTCAAAATTATTTTTTGAACATTTGTTCAAATGGAGGAAAAAATGTCAACCATCAAGGTAAGAGCATGACACCCGAACGACTGTCGCCTATTCCTGTGACAATTGAAATACGCATAACAACAACAACAACAACGAGAATCTCGATCATAGAACATGCCAGAGGATAATCCTTTTGCCGAGCATAAATGCAAACAATAAAGCACTTCGTAGCAAAACAAATTGAACCTTTGCAGGGCAATGGAAGAATTTCAAACAAATGTGTGTGTGTGTGTGTGTATTCTTAAATCTTACTTCCGAAACTGAGATTTAGACCCCGTGCGATCCGAATTTGTTGGCACTTAGTAGGTACTTGCAAAAGAGCGGTAGACACATCAAATGAATGTTGACAAGCGTGAAATGAATAAATATTTGACAAGGCATTTCAACGTTATTTCGATGCTAATTAAAACCTCATTCACCTGTTGGTGAACGACCCTCCTTATCCACTATTTTAAACTTATGCTGTCAAAGTTCATTATTCCTTTCATTTTTGCCTCCCCCACTCCTTTAATAACCCACCCACACTTTTTGGCTTTGAAGAAGAAAAAATGAAAGCACTTCGCATCGACTAATTTCTATTCTTGATTTCCCTCAAGCAATATCGATGCTTATATTCCATGCCACATTCTATGAATTTGTCAAGTTTTCTAAGCCGCACGTCAACTTTATCATCAGGCTTAATATTTGCAGTCGATGTTGTTGTAATAGTTGTATTTGTTGCCGTCATTATTAGACATTAGTGCAAATATTATTGCACAATATCCAAGCCATTCCATTCGATTCGATTCGATTCGATTTTGAATTTTGATTAGAGATTAAATTGTCTTAGCGATTATGGGTATACGCCTGTGACGTCTGTGCGTCTGTGCGTCTGTGAGGCAGTGTTTTGTGTGCAAATAAGCGCATGTTTACCCAAGTGCCTCGTCGTTCGTATGTGCGCAATTTTCATTAGCACGCAAGTGCTTAGCAAAGTATTTAACACACGACCCGCTGCGAGACCGTACAAATAGCTCTATATATGGATGTATGTTTATATATACATATATGTATGTATAAGGCTATATCAAGCCATGCATCAGGCGTTGTACAAATATTATTTTGTGTGCATGATTTACTTTGAGGCCATTAATAATTCGGAAAATTCGATTTTTCCCAATGGGGAGAAATGGAAACAAACGACGTTTACAACAACTATCCGCGCCTGTGCCTACGGCTTATGGGTTTGATGCACGCTTTCGACGCCAGGACGTATCACGGGATCAAAATCGCGTAATCCTTAAATTATAGGAAAGCATGCCAGAGCACAGCGATGCGACAGCATGGGTTCAATATTATCGAAAGAATCGGACGAAATCACATAAAAGGCAGCGTCAGCGTCAGCGTCAGCTCGTCTGCTCTTTCGCTAATGTATGTGCGGTTATGGCTGCAATTATGACAATTGCTTTGCATATTATACGCTTTTGCTTCATACACGATGACAACTATTTTCAAAAATTTCAACAACAAAGTGGCCAACCCGCTGTGAACATGAGTATGTATAATTGTCTATGCGGGCGAGAAACTATTTCTCCATCTCCATCTCATCTCGACTAATTGACAGTTTGCGGTGCAGCGTTTTGGAAAGGAATTCTACAATTTTGCGGCATTAATGAACGAAGAGTTTTGCAATTTTCAATAAAAGCCATTCTTGTTCCGAATTTAGCAATAATTGGGCAGCTCTATGTGAAGCGTTAATTTTTTTTTTTTTTGTCAGTTATTTCAATGAACGATGGCGATCGATGGTGGAAACCATCGAGCCTTAATTATGATTGAAATTGTTCAATCGAAAAATATCCTTTTTCAAATTAAGTTGATATTGAAGCGTGAATGTGTGTGTGTGTGTGTGTGTGTGAAGACCCCCAACATGCTGCGTTCTTGTGCGCTTGTCAATCAGCATTACATGGTTACGTCTGATACCGATTCGATTTCGAAATTCCAATTCAAATCCGAATCTGAATCCGCAAAGCAGAGTGTCAAAAAATGTGACAAGTCGAGAATAACAGAAGAACGCTAAGCCCGATCCTCAATGCTCGAATGTCTGTCAGCGTATCTACTTGACTGCCTGCCAGAATGCCTGCCTGCCTGCCTGCCTGCTTTAAGAAACATTTCAATTCAAAGATTAACCCTTATTACCGCATATTTGACAAGTGATTGGCATATCGTCGCTTCGCTGCTGCTACTTTCCACCAAAAATGCTATGGAGGAAGCAAATCGTTCGATTAAGGTTTTTTTGATTAGCATAAAAAAAAAAAACCGAAACCCGATCGAAAATAACGAATTCATGCTCTCGATAGTATGAGGTAAATGGGTTTTTAAATTCACCTTCTTCATCTTCGATATATTTTCCGAACGCTTTAATTTTTCAAAATGACCAGAAATTAAGTTGTCAACCTGAGCGACAAAAGCAAATTTATGAAAATTATAAATGCAAATCACTTATGCAATCGAGTTCGATGTTCGACGTTCGACGGGTCTGTTGAAACGATCTGGATACCTGAAGGCAAGACTGAAAGTCCAAGCAACTCCAAGAAATTCCTACCTAAACGCAAGAGAAATGTGGCTTAATCAAGATATTCAGCCGGGGTTGCCTATGCATCAAAATGTATCGAAATGGAAAACACTTTTTAAGGTCATATATTAAGTGTTTGATGATGGTAAAATATTATATCTTTGGACGAAAGACATCTAATCAGGAGAGTTAGTGAGAAAAGGCCATTTTTGGACCAACACACACACACACACACACGAAAGCAATTAACAATTTGAACACCAGTCGGTGACTTAAATAGGAAAGCTATTTAGTAATGACAGCGTCCTACTGAGGTGGCAAAAGGCATCGTGTTCAGTCTTTCTCAATAAATTAAAGAATTTTCCAACATACAATTTAACGATTGAGTCAATTCCACATTGTTCCCACTTAGCTGCTAATCCGTTTTAGTGAATTGGACCACACTTTGAAATAGTTTTTCCACTCCACAAGTGGTGTCAGTTAATTATGTGTGACGATTGTTAACAGTCGATAAAGGCTAGACTAGAATAAAATAGGATTAAATCTTTGTCACTCTGGCATATGCTCTCACACATTTAACCACTAGTTCTTTTGATGCCCGCCCTTTTGCATCGAATGTCTATCGTCAACGGATATGGGAACGATATCGCTCGGCCTATTGTTATATAGATTTGATATTTTAGACAAATATTAGTATATAAATTATATAAAATATACTTTTATCTGAATTCTGATGAACTTTGTGTACGATTGCGGAGTAAGTTTTACTCATTTCAAATTATTTCCCTTGCTGTCGTACGTACACAGAAAGACTTTTGTGCGTAAATACAACAAATTTTTTAATCAATATAACAAATTCGTTGTTAAAACTCAGCCTATGACAAGGGATAATTACTCGAAGTATTAACACTCAATAAACATTTTCAAACAACGATTTGTAATATCAACAACCAAAAGTAATAAAAATCAAACAAATATTTTAAATAAATAAAAAAGGAAAAAATGCCTCATCTACATAATCCATGATAAAAATTTGGAAAGTCAGTTTACGGAAGATAATTATACATTATAACATCATAAACATATGTGATCTAATTTTTGATTATTTTGTCTCTTCTTGTATGTAAGTTCGCATAAAGCTAATGAGAATTTTAGAAAAATATTTATATGCACTTTCAAAAATTTCAAACAAAATTTTTGTCAATAGGGGTATTCACAACGGCGTGTTAAAAACGTTGGAAAGTCAGAAAATTGAAAAATTCCGACTTCTTAAAAAGTTTTAAAAGTTTTTTTGTATCTTGCACAACTTTCTAAGCATATAAAATTTTCCGATTTTCCGACTTTACTATTTTTCGACGCCTTTGTGAATACCCCTAATATAACAAAAATTTCAAGCAAATGTTTTGTTAAGTGTTAATATTTTTGGTATTTAATACAACAAAATAATCAACCAAATTTTTGTTCAAAATTTAATATTACGAACTTTTCCCGAATTTCGTGATTCGTTTGAAATTTTTAATTGGGACAATTAAAAAACCGATGAATCGAGTTTAACAAACGCCATTAATTGGAATTTTTCGTAGCCAGTTTTTCTGTGCTACAAAAGCTTGCAAAACTACTTCAACTACTTTCATTGCAGGTACTTTATATTGACGAGCTCTCTCTCTCTCTCTCTCTCTCCTCTCTCTCTCTCTCTCTCTTTCTTTCTTCTTGCAATGAATTCGCATCAATTGGCACAATCTTCTTTCATCGAAACTAACCAAGTATTGTAAAGATATTTAAACACAATCCCACTTGAAGCACGCTCCTTTCAAGGACTCACTTAATTTAGGGCTTACCGCTCAATTATGATGACAAAATAGCTTCATCGCAGTCGCTGTCGCAACGATGGCAACGAAATCAAGCAAGCAGCTCTATTATGAGCCATTCATATCCACTCAAGGATTACCTTATCATAACACCAAGCAGTGTAAATTGATATCCTTGTGCTACGATTCCATTCAGTTGCTTTGTTGCCATTCGCGCGGCGTTCCATCAACCCACTGTCTGTGCGGATTCTCGACAATTTTAATAAGGAGCCCAACACTTGACTTGGGAAAGTCGTCTACGTCGTTCGCCTTCGTCGTCGCCATTTTCGTTGTCGAATTCTCGAGCATGCCGTATTTTAATGCGCTTTTGTAACGCTTCGTTGATTTAACGTCTTTTAAGCTAAATCTTCTGACATTATTAAAATTGCTTAATACTTACCAAAAAGGATTGTAGCGCTATTTCGATTCCTCGCAATTCTCGAGTCTCTTCTCTTTACAGCTGCGTGACATGATCATCAATAACGATTATAGCTCAACGAGCGAGCGCACTAAAATAATTATCACCGAAGCAAGCAAGCAAGAGGCATTTCACAGCACACTCCGATGGCATGTTCATGCGATAATTAAGATGGAAGAACTCAACGGGAATCATGTGGTGAAATGTCTATTAACATTTGTTAGGCATATGTCGGCAAGCGACGCGGGAGCACCGAGCAGCATCGAAACGCCGAATTCAAACAGCTTGTAACGCGTCAGCAGTTCGAGCAGGAACATGATAGACGACATACCACTACCATTTCACACCTACAATACAAAAAAAGGAAACTAACAAAAGGATAATACATAGCACCGCATAAGGAAATCAAAGAATCACGAAACATATACATACCTCAAATGTACCGACAGTTTTCTTCTTCGTTCTTTTATCCTTATTTTTTTGTGGAACGACAACGGGATATCAGCTGCCAACTTTCAACGAAGTCGGCAATTGTATTCAAGACCCAAAGAGCTAGAAAAAGAAAAGGAAAAAGGATGTAAAGCGGACAGTATTGTTGTGAAAAAAATGGGTGGATATTCAAGCCACAAAAGCCGCAGAGTCTCACTTCCAAAGAGCAACAGTTTTTACAATGAATTTGATGGCATATTAGGGAAATAATAGATAAAGTTGTAAAGTCATTTTAAAGGAAAAAAAATTGAAAGAAAGAGAATTGACTTCAAAAGTGAAATACAAGCGTTTAAGGAAAAACTCTCCTTGAGGTATGCAAACGTAAAAAAAAAGAAACTGATTGAGGTGTGACCTCTTGGGAAATCGCACGTCAATTCCATCAACGAAATGAAATTCCTTGCGAATGAAGAGATTTCTAGCACTAAAAAAAAATATTAATAAAAAAAATCTAATTAAAGGACACTCAGTGAAGCCGATGGCCGCTAGCGTTCTAAGAAGCAATCATGTGAGAATTTAATTAAATTGATTGATATCTCTACACATTGGAGCTTTCGAAAAGCAAAAACATAATGAAATATATTTAATATATCCAGGAATAATTGGCTTAAATCTGGCATTGCAATGTGACACTGCTAAATTAATTAGGAAATTGCTGCATTTGGCGCTCCATCACCCAAATGGTGGAGCATTTAACATTCCGAGCATGTCAAAAGAGAGAAAGAGGGGGAGAGAAATAGAGAGAGAGAGGAGTAGAAAGCACAGAGGAATAGATATTGAGGCCAAGAGTTACTCTTCCAAAAGACGATTGCATAAATTGGCACGCGGATAGCTTCTTCCTTTATACATGCACGACCGCAGGATGTTGTCCATTCGAGCGATTTTCAAGTGCCGACAAAAAAGTAGAAAGAAATGAACCGAAACTAAAGCGAAAAAGTAAAATCATTGCTCTGGAATTTTGACAATGAACGTATCGTTCTCTTCGAACAAAATCATGTCTATGCGAAAAGATACAACTCGAAGCTATCTCTTTGTTCGATTATTGCAGGACATTCATACTTGAATGTATTGTAGGTAGCAACATCAGCTGCTGCATACACACGAATAATGTGATCTGAATTAGAAATTAGTGTATTGTAATAGACCTTTGCCGTTCTTTCTTTCTTTCATTTTTTTTTTTTGTTTTTTTCGAGCATGTCCATTGATGTGGAAAAAGGAATTGCACCGCAACCCTCAGATTGGCTCGACTTATGTATCACTTAATATCTACGAAGTATGGGTCTCAGCAATAAAGGTGACTTTTCCTGCTTCGAATTTCAAAAACGAACGACCGAATGTCTCGTCGAAGTCCTTTTGTAAGGACTGTGCGGCGCACTGTGTAGCATACATTTATAATTCATGACGAGATTGGGATTTTCTGCATGTGACATTTAATATAGCGTAATCCATGTCTTCCATTTCAAGTATAAATAAGATTTCACCTTAAAAAGGATCTGGGGGGAAAAACACTGCTGTCCTTTCACATGTTCAAAGACTACCGCTGCTGTTGCTGATGCTGCTCTATGCCCTTTGTTTTTTGCGTGCGTCCTTCTCTCGTCTTCATCGACCACAAATGGAATATTCCCATTCAGTTGAGAGAATTCTGCGCGACATGGCGACTTTAACAAAATTATATGAAGGTCATAAAATATAACAAATAAATCTACTTACTTTCGATCTATTTACTTGTAATAAAATTTCAACAGGATACGGTGTTACGGCTAAGTTGCTGACTATCCCTCTCTCTCTCTTCTTTTCTGTTCGTGTGTGTGTGTGTTCATTATTTAACCCGCCTTGAAGTGTCACTGTAAACATTAAGTTTTAAATTTCATGACAGGACAGGAACTGGCGACACGTTCATCACCACTATGCAGTAATTGGGATATTCCAGTTCGGGATACTTGCATACATACTTCTTCATTGAGGATGTCAACAACAAGGATATGAATTTATCGATTACACTCAGCAATGCCATGCACCCAAACGAAGTTTAAGGTCTCGGTATATGTTCCTCGCGTAGCTGCTAGCTGAACGACCGAGGTGTAAAATTACTCATTAGGGACTGGAGCAATTATTAACAGCACACACTGTATAATGTTACAGGTTTCGAAAGGAAGCTGTTGACGTACTTCTCTTAAGTGCATATCCTCTGGGATTTTTTCCCAATTTTTTGCCTCTCAAAAAGGAAAACACATTCGACGTGTGCACTTTAAAATGCATGAGCGAAAATATTTTCGTTTTTACGTCTTTTTCAGTTAATTCGAAATATTTAACGCATGAACATTCAATTTCAATTTCACTTCATACACAGAAAAGCAATGAATGTGAAAAATTCATTTCAGCCGAATGGGTTCATTTTCATTTCCATTTCCATTTTCAACGTGCATTGTTTTTTGATCGCCTGGCCGGGCGCCATTTTGATTAATATAGCTCTATTTCAATATTAGGCGAGTTTTTATCTTCATATAAATTCAGCGAAACATTTTTATTTATTTAATTATTTATGATTATATTTTTTCCTTCTTTATATAATTTTTTTTTTTTTTTTTGTTTTTTGCAGCTGCAGCAGACCAAGGATATAGCATTGAACGAGCGATGGTGACTATTGCAACTATGCGCAGGAAGCGTTTCCATACAGTATTAAAACAACTTAATAAAAAATGCAACAATCCGAAAAAGACAGATATAAAATGAAAACATGAAAGCGAAGCAAGCAATTCAAAAAGTGAAAAATAGAAATGGAGCAGCACACGTTGAAGTCCTTGTTGGTGGAAATACAATAATAACCATATAACCAAAAGCAAGTCAGCCAAAAACACCGGAAAAGAATGGAAGAAAAGCGACTGTAAATAATAAACTGGATGCAGTAAGCAAAAAATCAAATGATAAAATAAAAAAAATTCATACGAACAAATACACACAGAAAAAACCATGAAAAACGGTACATACCGAAAATGAGAGAAAAAGTGCTTAAACACGACTCAACATGCGCTTACACTGTGCAGCAGCACTCGCACAACGTTGGTGGCAACAAACTAAGAGGAAATAGCGATTTATATTCGACTTTGTAAACGAAAAAGTGTAATTGCATGAGGAATAAAATATGATAAAAAAAAAACTGCTTGGGTACGCTTAACCCTCTAATGCTTAACAGAGACTCAAGGCATTCTTTAAGAAACTATTTTTAATGGCAAAACGTAATAGATTTTCATGCGCAAAAACCTTTTTTAATGGTTCATAATAGATGTAGGAAAATATTTGTAGAAGCTTTGAAAACTCTTAGGCACGATATTACAGTGCATACTTAAGGCTCGCTTAAGTTAAGGAAGCTTGAAGACTTAAAAGCACCTTAAGTGTCAAGTGTTTTAGCTGTCAATTTTTATCCAAAACTTACGCAAATTGTTTTCGGCAGGCAACATTTTAAGAACATATATTTTTTGCCTATATTTTTTCAAATCCGTAAAATTTCTGAAATTCCTTCAATAAATTCATTTGAAAACTTATTTAAGGAGCACTTAAAATTTGTACTGTTAAAATCCCTTACATAATTAAGCTTTACTTAAGTGCTAAGGAGACCTTAAGTATGCACTGTAATATCGGGCCTTAAATGCTTTCTTCTATAACTTCCGTTACTCATTTTATCAAGAATATGAATCCACGATCGTGTTTGTAATTATTTTTCGAGCTGCTTCAGTTATCTTTTATTGGTTGGAACTTCGGATTACATTATTAAAGTTAAGTTCTATGTGATACCGTTATTTATTAATGAGTGTCTTGAGGAACTCTTCGGCATTCAAGAGTAAATTTTGTACAGTTTTTTGTTCTGGAATTCTCGGAAAGAAGCCTAATTTTTTGTTTTGGTTATAATTTTTTTATAGGGTTGGAAGAGGGGTCACTATGAATCAAAAACCCCATGAGGGAGGTGTTTTAAACGTAGTCCTAAGTATCCCTAAGCGTTGCATTTTAGAAAAAAAATTTTATGCAGTTTAACTGCCAATTGTCAGGCATTTATAGGCGTGTAAAATTTTCTTGCACTAATCCGCAGGTTCAATAATTTTTTTTGTCATAAAAGTGAAATTTTTGAAATTTTCCTTACATTTTTTTTTACTTCGAGAGCCATTTTAGTATGATTATAGTATTATTAACCCAAATTTATTGTAAATTTCCTTTAAAACCCTAGTATATATGTCATAAGAATAAAATAAAACATATCTTTTCACTAAAAAACCAACGTGTTTTTACCCAGAAATCCCTTCTCAAGACGCGCTTTTATATTTTCCCCCTGACCGGAAACAGACTCATTGAACTGACATATAAATGAATTTTTGTTTTTCAATCAGTCGTCCTTAATTACGCTAAGAATGTATACACATAAAAGGTCTGTTCCCGTACTGCACGAAACTGTCCAAAACTGCCCAATTTTGCTAAATTTTCATACAGTTTTCAAAAAATTGGGCAGTTGCGTGCAGTGCGGGAGCAGACCTAATATTTTTGCATTATTTAAAAAACCAGCATTAGAGGGTTAAAAACGATTGCAAGTTGCATAATTTCTTAAGCTTTATGCAGAAATCGAGAATTTAACTTCAGGAAGAACTCCTAAAAGCGAGAAGATATTTCCTTAATATTAATTGACAGATGTTCTTTTTCTCCTTAACAGATATTTGTAAGAAAGATAATTGGAAAAAAATGAGAATAAAAAATCTGTACTTATTTTTCTCTGCCGTTGCAGATTGTTTGCGGAAGCCATTGAAAATTTCCATTAGCACTGAAACGCAAACTTTCGCAGCCGTGTATGTAAACATGTAAGAAATCTGACATTCTGACAATCTGACATGCAGCAACGGCACAACCGACACATAAAAATGGAACTCCTATGCATGAACGGGCAACACCAAAAGCCCTCGACGTCAAATTCACACATTTGCCTCGAGATACATTCTCACAAGTTTTGCATTATTTTTGGCGAGCCTTATGACAAGAAATAGAAACTTTTCTTTTGACTTTGAGAAACTATTTTGACATGCTTTTTCTCCTAATAATTTTGCACAGGGGCATTCATAAAGTCAGTTCAGTTGAGTGCTTCATGTCTTAACCACACCCGTCTTCAAGAAACGCAAGCGCTCCGGAAACTAATGGCTTCAAAAAAAATAAATAAAAAATAAAAATTCTGTAGCCGCTTCAACGGTTTCCATTTGCAGGATATGCTCTTTGCCGTCTTCACAACTGTCATTTGAAAATACTTTCTTCATGATTTGCGTCTGTTTCGTTTCTCCAGCCGTAAATTGGTAAAAAAAAAAAAAAATGGAAGTGCACACAAAAGCTAATGCACAGACGAGTCTCAATAATCCGGCATTTCAATAGATCCGCACATCCAATCAACCACATCCCGGCAACCAGTACTCGCGAGAAAATCCTTTTAAACAGAGACAATTTGCACACGAACAGATTTTAATCGAGAATTATTTTCAAACAATATAACAAATTAGCTGCGATATATGGACCGATTACTTTGAAATTTGTGCAACTCCATTTTTCTATTTCGAGAGATTAAGTGATCCATGTCCATTACCCAGCACCCACCACCAACCAGCAAAACTGCGAAGTCATTAGAATGGGTAGCTTAACACGAATTCAAAAAGCAAATTAACCCACGGCCTTCAATTTTCCCTCAAAGCCGCTCAGAGCCGGAAAATAGAAAAATGGAGTTACACCACTTTCAAAGTAAACGTTCCATATGTTGCTGTTATAATAAAGCTATTAAAATAATTCAAACACCGATATTATAGTCCAGTATAGAATTCATTTTTTTCATTAACTACATAATTCCATAATCCGGCAACCTCGAGTTTGTAATGCTGACGGCTTAGTAAGACTCTATTGTATTTATATTTAATATGATATCGTCGGCTTAGAGTTTAAACCTGCTAACTAACAATTTCAAAACTTTACAGGGTAAATAACAAACATTATTTTTTTTTTCAAGAGTTAAAGCTTAGGAAGGAAGAGCAAAATATGGATGGTTTATTTTCTTCCCATATGAAGTCTTTTTTAAATTCGATTTTGTGCACTATATACAGAAAGACTTTTGTGCGTAAATACAACAAATTTTTTAATCAATAGGGCTATTCACAAAGGCGTCGAAGAATAGAAAAGTCGGAAAATCGGAAAATTTTAACTGCTTAAAAAGCTGTGCAATATACAAAAAAAGTTAAAAAAAATTTTAAGAAGTCGCAATTGTCCAATTTTCCGACTTTCCAACGTTTTAAGCACGCCTTTGTGAATACCCCTAATATAACAAATTCGTTATTAAAACTCAGCCTATCTCACTTTTTGATATATTAACAAATCGATTAATTGGGACAATTACTCGAAGTATTAACACTCAATAAACATTTTCAAACAACGATTTGTAATATGAACAACCAAAAGTATTAAAAATCAAACAAATATTTTATATAAATATAAAAAGGAAAAAATGCCTCATCTACATAATCCATGATAAAAATTTGGAAAGTCAGTTTACGGAAGATAATTATACATTATAAAATCATAAGCATAATCCAAATTCCTTTAAATTGGATAAATGGTTGAATTTCAATCTCACAAAAACTTTTATTTTTGACAAAAAAAATATTTGTCTCAGTTTAACAGTTATCGTTTGACTGAAAAACTAAAAGTCTTTACTTATTAGTTAATATAAGACTTTTTTGAAAAAACTTAAAAAAAAAAAAAAGGCATCGAAGAATGTCATAGAGAATAGCCTGAGGATTACAAAGTTATCAAAATTTTTCCTGTGTGTAAATTTTTTAGTGCTGCTTTTTAAAATTTTGAAAAACATCGAAACTGTTATTTTCAGTCCCTGATTGAATTTATTGAATCATATTCGGATAGTTAACATTTTGTTTGAGGATGAAGTACATTTTTCAAATTGTTTGCAAAAATTGTCCTTATTTGAAATGACAAAAAGGTTTAAAAAATACTGGAAAACTGTTAAATATCTGCTAAAGCTGCTTACATAAACTGTTGGATATACAAAACCCCTGCGAATCAAACCTTAACATAAAATTGAATTTTCAAAAGATTTAAAAAAAATCGTATACGAAGTTTTCCATTTGTAAGAAGGATCATTTGAAAGCTCCATAACTCCATGGTGCATGTTATACATGGTCAAAGTATTTCTTAAGCATACACAGGCTTCTCGCTCCTGATGTAAGCTAACACGACTCGAAAGCTTCACATGCTCATTCTTTGCATTGCTATCAGCAGCGGGGAACGCATGCTCTTTAATTTCTTTCATACAAAGTAACCACATTGAAACCATTTACATGCACCACAACTGAGTTTGACTGACTTCTCATGAGATTTCGAGGTTTACGAAGTGTGTTTGTTTGTTCGAAACAAGGCGTTGCGAAATGCTTAGATTTCCAAAAACGCATTTTCCGCTTTTGTGTTAATTAAAACAAACAGACTTTTCGCCTCGCATGTCTGATGAGTGTTTGTTACAGTCAAATATCAAAAGGATAATAACCAAACAACAGCTATGGAAGCCTGTTTATTTTACTGGTTTTCGACAAATCTGAAATGCATTCACGCATACAGCAAACACACTTAAATGTATGTATGTATGTAAATGAAGGCGATGGCACACAAACACATATGGCTTTTTGTATAAATATTCGCTTATTTGTCGAATATTCAAGGATGCTCAGCTAAGAGCTAGTGTCGGCTTGGCATATTTTTGATGTTATTGAAGCATTCTAAGACCAAGCGATTTCCTTTTTTTTTCTCTTCACTTTCGAGCTGTTTGTACAGCAGCAACACGGGTCGGTCTTTAAAGAACTGTCGCGTGTAGCAGATGCTGTCGAAAAGTTAATCCTTTCGTCAGCGATTCAATCTTCAATGGAAATGGTGCGCGTGGCAGCATCTCGCTGCAAGTGTATTTATTCAACGTATTTGTGTAATACTCATCAAAAACGCTTCAATAACGTTGCCCCTGCCAGAATGAATTCAAAGCGATTACATATAGGGTGTGTGCTGCTCTAGCAAAGCTAAATTTTATTTGCTTACAGAGTGTAAGGACAAGTTTTCGGATTTGCAAGCTTTAGTAAATATCTCTATGCATCACACTCAAAAGGTCCTCGATGAACTAACAAAAAAAAACAAAAGTATAAAAATCTTAAATCAATTTCTTTTCAAAGTTAAATTTAACCCCATCTTAACGAATGTGCGAAACCTAGTCGAATGTTCGAATTATTCCATTCCATTTTAAAAGTAATCGTTCAAGCGCAGAACATCTGCTCATTTAAATCTAAGAAATACGCTCCTAATGACCTAATAGCCGAGCAATTACCCACAACCGAAATTGAGTAAGTCACCGCATATAATGGGCGCTATTTCCGCTTAGAAATTTTTTCAACAAAAGCCTTCACACCTGCCGGCAACGAAATTGTTTTAAAATTAATGGCATTGGACAAAAATGTTCCTTTTTTTTCGTTTTATTTGTTCGCCTTTCGCCTTAATTCTGTTCCCCTTTAGACTGACCAAAATGACCACGCCGGCGACCACGCCCACCCGACCACCAGACGATGTTTAGTGCTCATTAAATTTGATGTCTCAATTTGTGCTCCGAATATTTCACATGCCGCCCTTCGTCTTGACTGGCTAAAACCGAGAAAAAAAAGCCACATTCATTCATTCCACTTCAGGACATGGAATGCTGTGAACACTACAGTGCATTCAGCATTGCAGCATGAAGCTTTATTCATCGAGAAACACCACAAGGTTTCGTGCTCTTAAAAAACGTAAAAGAAAAAAGAGTTTAATATTTTCGCCTTCTTGATTAAAGCCCCAATGTGAGTGGAGAGCAAAGCAGCTTGCTCGCTCGCTCGCTGAAACAAAAGACCAGTAATTTGAAGGCGCCCGTTGAACGCATCTGTGCAGAACAGCAGAATGCTACAACAGCACCATTGAGAGCACCTTTAAATGCCCTTGCTACCAAAGAAACTTAAATAAAATTGTTTTTAAAATGTATTTCGCTTGAAGCCAACATTCAGCCAACCATCGACACTGCCATGCAGTCGAGTATACAGAACCACAATGACTGAATGATGATTATAGGTGCCGAGCGAATATGCTTCGTGGGTATATGGGTATCGTGATGCCGGTCAAGTGAGGTTCACATACGAGTATGTAGGTTTCGTGGAAACGAAAAGATGACTTGAAGTAGCTACCGAATTGAACGCGTTCAACTTTCTGGGGCTCTTGATGTCTTCATTCTGTCATAATCTCTTAATTTTCAAGCGCAAATATTCACAAAAGAGATAATTGACCTCACTTTCTCGTCATGGAAACAGATGAAAACGAATACAAGAATTTCCAATCAAATTTTTGAATCCATATATTACTCCTTTGTACTCGCTCATTTGAAGTACGAGAATTATTCAGCGGACAAAACGGACATTGTATTGCTGGTCTGCAATAACTGCTCCGACATCGTGACGACAAATGAAATCAATTATTTTCCTTTTCATGACGGTGTCCCCAATGTGTTAATAACGGAACCAAAAATTCAATATATTCATGAAAAGCACATATCCTTCCATTAATACATATGTATGTGTGTGTGTGTGCATATGATGGTATGTATCATGTGCAAAGCTTGAATTTGAAGCATTCACTAACAATTTCAGGCCTGTCCAACGCGACTCTTGTCTGGATAATGATAATGGGTCGACAGATTCAATGCTGATTGCGAATAATTGTTCCGCGTCTGTTCGATTCGGTTCTGCCACTGATTGAGAAGCTAACCAAATTTCAACCGTTTGTTCACATTACGCCCCAAGGCTATTTAAATCAAAACAGCCTGATGAAAATAAACCTATCGACTACAGCAGAGAGAAAGAAAATCCGAAGCGTAATGCTTCAATTAACATATTTTTAGTATGTTTTCACTCATTTTCCTCACACATTTATATTTTATGACATTCAATTATGCTGGAATTTTAAATTTTCGTTTGCGTGATGCACACACGCTTCGAGCCAATAATATTTCAACTTATGATTATGAATAGATGCCGAGCAGGTAGAGATCTGCATTTGCTATAGAAATGACTAAAAGCAAAACACTTTTCTCTTGAGAGCATATTCAATATTTTGTCTCTGCATTTGATTGAGAATATGCAGCCGATGTGTAGATGTAGACTCAATACTGTCTGGGCATGTGCTTTCACAAAAAGCCTCCTTCGAAGACCTAGAATATACCACAAATATCATCCACATAATACATGTGAGTACAGTCATAAAATGGAAACATTTCGACAACAAATAACTTTTTTTTTTCGAAAGAAATCCTTTCAAAATATGAAAAATTGAATAAGAAGTTTATTTCGATTGGTGTGCTCATGGGTGGAGGAAGTTGTGTTGGCATAGCAAGTACGCTTGAAGGTGCTGGAAGGAAAGCCAAAGAAAAAGCACACACACGCACATTTATACTTTCACAATAACAAAGTAATCCTATCACGAGCGCCACAGGATTTCATTTTGTGCAGAGGAGAAGCCATTCGAAATGATAAGGAAATATGAGAAAGTTCCAAATGATAAAAGCACTACGAAAAGGTTATGTGAGCGCACACACCCGAGTGGGTTTTAAACACGAATCTTTGAAAAGTTGAATGTAAGTGCTTCTTTATGGACCCTAGTAAAAAAAAGTCACAACGGTGAGTTGAGTATAATCCGGAGGATTAAGGCTTATTTAATTTGCATACACGTCCCACGATTACTTTATGGTACGGCCAACTATCACGCACGCAAATAGCTTCGGCGCAACTTTTGCGCTTATGCGTTCTTTTTATAAAGTTAATTTTTAAACAAAGTCTTAAAGCGGAAAGAACTTATGTTAATATTAAATTGCGATCTAGTTCAAAGTAGGTACATAGGTATGTATATATCTGACTTCGAACAGCGACAATCTTCTTCATTGTAAGAGCCTTCAATCAATATGAAATCATAAACCCATTCAACTATTGGATCCCTTGAGGCCTTCCAGCTGACTATTTTCGGAGCGTACACAAAACTTTTGTCCATTAAAATCCTTACCCGACCGTGACTGCGTTGCCTGACTTTATGGCGTTCACGAATTCCCTTAAATAAGGGAGCTTAAAACATAAAAAGCTCATTTGAAATATTTTTATGCAAATTTTATTATTATTACAACCCAACAAAAAAGATAATTCTATGAAAAATTGTGTTCCATCGAAAAGGGATGCAGAAGGGAAAAATAAAAAAAGAATAAAAATAAAAAGATTCCGCCCGATTTGCGGACTCTCATGTTAACCAGCTTTGGAAGCGTACGAGCAGTAAGACGTGCCCAATCGTGCTCAATGTACACAGACGAGTGTACTACTCTCTGAGCGATATTTCATTTTGGATATGAACAACGATATTCGAGAGGTTGAAGTCCGACATTTTACGGTTCTATAAGTGTTATTTCAAAGCTTCTGGAAAACCTTGAATAGCATATGCTACTTAACTGACGCAAATGAACTGTAAGCTCAATAAACTAGTGCTTAGGGAATGTGAGGGTCAATTTATGATTTCTATCAAACCGGATATGATATGATTGCAAATGTTTACGAGATTTTTTCAATACACGAAAGCATGTAGGTACTTGGATTAACTTTACTCACCCAAAATTATGGAAATAATCGTAATGGACATCGATTCACGCAACTATTTTTAAAACTGCAATTCTACTGCCATCTGAAACAAAAATAAGTATATGTCAAAGAATTTTTCTAAATTTTAGATCCAATTAGGTACCTCAAATGAAATGAATTTACGCATCAAATTTTATAGGATTAAAAAATTCAATCTATGAAGAATTGATTTTCTTTTCGGAATAGCTGGATTCTGATTCTTTAAAGTTCGGTTTCTATATTCTAGGCTCTGTACATCCCACAACACAGGCAAAGAGCAGGAGAACTCAATCAGTTTAATGGCGTGTAGTCCTGAGTGAAAATTGCAGCGATGAAAGACAGAACCAAAACCAACCAAGAACCTACAACGAAGGTAAGTGCCAAGGTACAATAGTCCGGAGTAATGCGCGCGTGCGAGAGAGGTGGAGAAGAGAGATATACAGAGAGATAGAGGGAGAGCAGAACAGAGAGTTTTGCACGCACGACTCTCGGACCATTGTATCCCTAGGCCCTAAGTCACATAAACATTTTTTTCACCAAAACATCCTTCCGAGAGGCGCTGCATGATCCGCTGTGTGCAGGCCGCACAAAATATTTAAAAATTAAATAAAAGTATTAAGCTTTTTCAAATTATTATCAAAAGAATTTCGAAATCTCTTTAATATTTCATAACTCATATTATGGTATTATTTATAACAACCAATAAAAACACTCTGGATATTATGTTGTGAAAGTATTTTTTTTTAAACACTTAAATAAATGCCAAATTCATTGTGATATGAAACTACTCTTTTCATTTATATCCTTTCGCACATAAATAGGCTTTAATAAATTGACTGTAATAAGCGGCAAAAGTTTTTCATTAATAATATCACAGCAATAAGCCAAAATTTTTTTTATTTTAAACACTTTTGAATGCAAGTTAATAAATCACATGAGCTAATACTTATATCCGAAGGCCATTTGAACGTTGTCGATCATCTAGTGATACTGTAGGAACATATTTAATTCAGTTCATTGAATAAATTTTGTTTTGTTTTGGATTTTTTCCAATAAAATAATTACGACCATAAAAGAAAAAGTTCTTAAAAATATATTTTCGAATTGAGCCAATCATTGAGGCTTAAAATCATCACAATCCCTTTCATTAAAGCCTTGCTCACGTATTTACTTCAGTGTACCCAGATTTTGAAACGCATCGTTGATCAAGAGTCATTGGAGCAGGCATGAAAAATATCCTTAAATAAAATAGAGTCCAAGTGGTCGGAACTAAGTCCGCCATAAGTCTGCACAACTTTCAAAAAACATACTTTATTCAGAAGCCATAAACCTTTTTTAAGATTAGACCGCAATTTTTCCGCTTCGTAATTTCTGATGCCTTTAATTTTTCTTCTTTAGATATTCTCGTAAGGGAAAAAACGAAGAAAAAAAACACTGAATTTTTTCTGTCTTTCATAATGTCGCAACAAGTTTTATGACTGCAACATTTTCTAACATCAATTTTGTGCTCGATTTTGCAAATGATGATGTCGCCCTGGTTAAAAAGAAGCCCCGTTTCATCCCGTGCAAAAGGCTCAACTTTATAAAAAATAAATTTTTCGTTTCATTTATTATGTCCTTTAACAAAAAAAAAAATTGCTTTCAAATGTGAGTCTTATGTGTGCTTTGAGAGCATTGTGAAAATCAGGAGAAAATATTACGTCCAATCGATACGAAATAGAATTTTATAATTGTGGGCAAGAAGACTTAAATGGCAACGTAAAATAAAATGTTGCTTTGAAACCTAATAATTGAATTCAGCTCTTTATCAAAATTTAATCTTTGAATCCTTCGAACACTTTTCATTCAATTTCTGAGCGAATCCAGACTTCATCCGCTTATTAAATAAATCGCAAAGAAATCGTAATTAATTTGCCCACAATTGCCCGTCACCGATCAAATGATTGCTCGTGTAAGAACCTGAAACTTCGTTTCCAATCGCCCACCCTGGCCCTTTTCTATTTTCGCTCAATGGCCACAAATCGATAAATTTGCGATAACTGTCAACGGCTCCTGATTTCCGTGTTGCAGCTTTTTTTTTTCCAGGTTTTCATTGTGCGCCACATCGTCGTATTTTTCTGCTCATTTAATGCGATTAGATTTAATGGAAGTCACCGGGAGTGCTGCCGCACATTGGAATGAATGCAATAATTGTTGCTACTGCCGTCGCCACTTTGCAGTTAGCGCTTGGATCAACAGCAGGAGACTTAGCGCGTCACCAACAGATGTCTTTTCAGCAAAGGGAGAGGAGGATTGTGTGTTTGTCCTATGGGTGCAAGTGCTGTTCTGTATAGCCAAGCTACCCTGCAGAAATTTCATCCAGTGTCGAACTAGTACTTTACCGGTGCAAAAGCCATGAGTGCCAGTTCCTTTCTATACCCACGCCCATATAAAATTCTGTAGAGAATCAGTAGAAAATCTGTACTGGAAAGCATTAGTGGAGAATGCACCACAATTGTTTCCCAGTCGAATTAAATACTAATGGTGTTTATCGGAAAAAGGTACCAGAATTGATAAATCAAACAACTCTTATATCATATTGAGTACTTTTATACCCGACACATTCTCTGTCGGGAGAATATTGGGTTTGAGCGGTAACACCCAGAACCAGTCAAGCTAGGCCATAGAAAATATATATGGAAATGATGGAGCGTCAGGAGTTTCGATTTAGACATGTCCGTCTGTCTGTCTGTATACAGTTATCTTATCGAAGGAGTCGAGCTATCTTGACGAATTTCGATATTCTTATTGATGGGAAAATGAGTGAGATCAAGTTCGAGAATGGACCAGATCGGGCCATTTTTCAGGGTACCCACATTGCTAGGGTCTCATGCAAATCACAAAAACTGCTTCAAGACCGAAATTTTTATATTTTGATGAAATTTGATATTTGAATATGTTTAAAGGCAAGTAATACGATTTCCAAAAATTTTAAAAGTGGGCGTGGCAGATGGGCGTTTTTCGAAAATTGTCCCCTACAGCCGAAATTCAAATGGGACTTGAACGAAATTTGGCAGTTATGCTTCCTTTGTAGCCATAAAGATCCTTAGAAAAAATTTCCTTGATCGGTCCATTATAAAGGGTACCTCCAGTACTAGGGTCTGTTACAAAAATCCCAAAACTGCCTCAAAATCGGACTTTTTCGAAATATTTCAATGGAACTTAGAATTTGACCGTATATTTAAGCCTCCGATTATGGTTCAACAAAAATTGGAAAAGTGGGCGTGGCAAAGGGACAGTTTTCATAAAGAAATCTATCAAAAGTCGGTATATGGGGCCCCTAATGGCCTTAAAAACCTCTTGATATAAAAAAATAATTTGAACATGTGTGTCTGTGTCGGGTATTTTATTGTCAGGCTCGCCTGACTATAACACCCTTGTTTGTTTTTTTCAATTTGTGTAGATAATTACTACTTAGTTTTGTGGAAATCTTGCTTTCTTTGAGATGCTTTGGTTTAGAAAGGAATCTTAAATTGCTTTCAAGGTGCGGCATCGTATTTATAACGATAGGTAGTGGTTCTTAACATAACTAGCAGCAGTTATAGTTTCTGGAAACGTGATAAAGTTTTTGCATTTATCCGTGTGGCATTTAGCCGAGCTCCACTGTAATCGTGATTGCTCTGGCACAGAGAATTTCCCTTTAAATGAATATGAAAGAAATCTCTGTGTAATGTATACATGAAATGTCGAATGTCGCATTCTTCTGAGATTCGTTATCATTGTTTTTCAATCAAAAAAATTTGTTTTTTGCTTTGCTGTGGTTAATCCAAACATTATGAAGGCCATTGAAAGGCATATACATATATGTACATCCGCATTGGTAAGTCCGCTAATGCATATGTATGATTGCCAAGTACGTTTGGTGCCCAGCAGTGAATGTCACTTTTTTGTCGGTAAGTTTTCCTCTTATCACGAGTCTCATTCATTAAAATGTCCTTTTAAATTCCGATGATATGGTCATTGAAGAAGAAATTTACTGCGGGGTCCGCGCCCGAGCAAGTTTCGCTTCAACGGACCGATGAAATTTTCATTGCTAAAGAGCAGAAGTGGAAAGAGAAAAAAGCAAAAGCAAAAACGAGCATACAAGGAAGAACACAAAAACTGACCGCACGATGGGTCAGTGCTGGAGCGAAGCGAGCATACACAAAACAACATCAATTCTAAAATAGTTTTTAATTTTATTACCGAAAGCACATAACGTCCATACGAAATGAGCATAAATAGTGTCGAGATGGGCAACATATCGCACCCTGGACACACTGCGAAATTCCGTCCTTTATTTAAAGCTTATTGCTAGGATCTCGGGCGCTTTATGTTGGGTGCTGGCATTTTATCTATCCAGCAGGACCCTGATACCAAAATGACCAATTGTGCGCAGTTGGCAGCAACAAATAAACCACAAAAGGACATTAATGTCCTGCATTTGTTGAGCACGTGTCATCGTCTTCCTGTTCGCATTTGGACGTGGCCATGTGGCAATTTGGCCATCTCTGCTTTCGAATTTGTGGCTGCTGCGTCGCTTTATCTACTGAGCTTCACGCTACGCTAGTGTGTTCAAAATATTTCGTTTACCTATTTTTTTTTGTGTGCCCAAATCTAAAGGAGTCGCTCTGTTTTCGGTCATTATACCATTATACCTGAGACTTGTTTTCTTTGTGTCTGTGGATATGGGTTTAGAATTTTAATTTTGGGCTATTTTGTTAAGCAAAATCATTACTGTTGTTTTCATTGCAATAATGCTGCTTCCAAAGCTACCACATTCAATTGTATCTTAGATCCAGGTGGCTTTAACGCTCATTAAATATCGGATAAGTATCCTTTTTGGTTGCATAGTGACGGACTATTGCTTTTTCAGATACATAAGTAGAACAATACTATTGCTTCTCAAATACAAAATGGTATTCATTCAGACCTCGAACATAGTGAACTTTGAGAAATTTTTAAACTGCCATCAAAGCTGCCATGATTTTGACAGTTAATGCAAAGAAGTTCTCAGAGTTCACTCCTTCGAGGGTTCGAGTGAATTCCCATAAAGTTTTTATTAAATTTTGTTTCAAAGAACAATTTTTTTCGCTATTGCTTGAACCAACAAGATTTTACTGAATGCGAGTTTAAAAATTTCAATTGAAAAATGAACACAATGCGAGATATCAAATTTAGGGGATAAATTTGCACTTTTAAATTAAAAAATGGCGTTCGATGAGCTAAAAGGATCTAAGGCTGAATTGGGTGCTATGTGCATGGAATCGCTTGGTGCTCGCTCCGTAGAACCTAATGAATTGTAATAAACAGTTTTAAATGAAATCTGCTGACAAACCGGAACCAATCTTCGCCAGATACGGTGGCTCTACGTGTAACTTTTTTGAACTGACAAGCGCTCTTGTGGTTAAGCGAATGCCAGCTCCAATTTTCGGAACCATGCAACAGTCGAGTTTTTGAACATGACGGACACGTGCGCTCTTCCTGAACGTAAATCGTGGCGTAGAGGTTACGACTTAACATTTTGAAAGCGTTTCATCTCCCAGCCATGGTCTTTATCAGTAAATCGCGTTCAGCAGCCTTCATAAAACGAATTCACAGCGTACGTGAAAGTGACACGACACCCTTGACAAAGTGATTCAGCGAGCAGACGGGGTGAGTGAACCACCATTTCCAAAATTTTAACTGGTAATCGAGCAGCATTGAATGCCCATTCGGTCGTTTAGCTTGAAAAGTGCTTAATTGCTTTCCTGCTTGTTTATTGTACCAGACGACTATTTTTCACAAATTCGTTAGGATTGAACTTTACACAAGGGTTGAAATTTTGTTAATAATTTCTTTCATTAAACAATAAATACTTCTTGAATTTCCACTTAATTGAAATAATTTTGGTAACCGTAAATCTTCGGTAAGTAATTTTTTTTTAATTATAATTTTTCTTAAAGAATAATTAAACTAGAACAAAGTTTAAAGCCCAAAATCCAACATTGCGAGAGCCCGAGACGAGACGCACACAAATTTCAATACATTCAATCATATGGTTCAAGCTCCAATATATCGCACTGCGAGACCTCGTAGCGAGATAAATTTCGAAAAATTGAATATTTCTCCTTAAGCCTGAAATACAGCTATAGAGTTTTCTACGTAGAGAAAAGTGTGTAGAGTATAGAGATTGTATCTTTGTTGTATAAACTGAAGACCGTCTCTGCAATTCTAAAGCTGTACGTAAGGTTGTCGTCGACATATTTAGAGTACAGCTGTAGTATGTGCTCCACGACTACATACAAGTAATTTTCTCTACTTTAGAGTCGTAGAGAAAACATTCTTTTGCAGTTTAAATAGCCATGGAGCACATGGAAGAGCTCTACTATAAATATGTCGACGGCAGCTCTACGTGGAGCTGTAGAATTGTAGAGAATGTCTTCAGTGTACACAATAAAGGTAGATTCTCTACACTCTACAATATTTTCTCTACGTAAAAAACTCTATAGTGGATTTCAGGCTTTACGAGGCAATTTGACAGGTTAATGATGTAGCTATTTTTTGAGTACTCGCTACTGGGTACTCGTTTAAACTAATAAAATAAAAACTGTTCACTGTTCCGTGAAAAGAGCTTTTAAAATATTCCGCGAGCTTTGGTTCATTTTGAAAATTTTTGAAATTTTTTGAAATTTTTGAATTAAAATTTAAACTCAAGTGATAACGTATAATTTTTATGAGTACTCGGTACTCGTTAGATTGGTACTTGGTTCAAATATTGCATTACTAGAAGCGAAATTATGATATCATCTGCGTGACGCAAACTCTCATTGGAGATTGAAATGCGTCACGCAAAACATTTTCGTGACGTGGCGCGCTCTCGCAACGGGCTCTCGCAATATTGGATTTTGGGCTTAAATCTAGTTTGTAGCTGCAGCCAGGCCAAACTGGCCACTAGAGCACTATGTTCGAAGGTTTGAATATTCCTAGATATTTAGCTGCTGACATATTTTTTTTTTTTTTTTTTGAGAATATTAAAATTGTTTTTGAACAGCAAACGGTATTTTGAAAGAATTTTATATACTTTTTGAAGACATTTCAAGGAATTCACGAACAAAAAGCAATGATTTTGAAAACTTCCAAACCTTTTAGAAGACATAATTCGTTGAATTCGATTACTCCAAGTTTACTTTGTATTGACAAACAAGCTCGAAAAGTTTAATTAAAAAATTCTTTGCTTTCAACTAAAAGCACTAAAGACATGTATGCCGAAATAACTTTAAAAAAAAAAAATAGATACATTTGGGGAAATATTCACTCGAACACATTATGACAAATGCAATACGTTCGTCCTACGTTATGCTAAGGCCCGTCACTCAAAGGTCAGTGAAAACATACTCCTTTGAAAGTTTTATTCTATACTAGTTACAGTCAACGTTTGCCTAAATGGAGCAAAGTTGAATTGACGTTAAACAACGTGTGACGTATAGTGTGTTTATATGCGCTGTTGCTTTCATAGCTCCATAGAAGGTCGTGTATGAGTTCGCATGCATGACCGCATGGCAAGTTACATGTTCGACTGTTCGGCAATACACTAACAGCAACAAACAACACCAAACAAGAACGGAAATAACAACAACAACAACGGCAATCATTATGCGTTGTTGCGGTCAGTGCTTGTTACTCAGGGCGCTTGAATCAGTCGCACAGAAGGACATACAACACATAATAGTTGCTGCAACAAGAGCTATTAAATTCCAAAACAATCATTGACTACTATGCTGCTTAGACATTGTTGCGAGTGCTTAAAGATGTTCCTGGTCGCTTGGTTCATTTTTAACGGAGACAGCGCATAGCACATCAATATTAATTAACTTAAAAGGGTTAATGATATCCTGAAGAGCGAGCGTATCACTCTCATTAAAAGCGTCATGCACGATGGAACAAGAGTAGACACGTGACTAAACATGGACTTTAATGAAACTGTCATTCCATTGGCCTATGCCTTACGTTATGTATGAGACGTTTGGATAAAAGCAAACCTTTCCACGTAAAAACTACCACCGATAGGCAACATGAAGGCATTTAATCACCAATGTCCCATGAGAATATGAAAATTTTATGCAGTTCCAAAAGGTAAAATCATTTGAATAATACATGGCAGCTCAATAATATTGTCCTTCGGACAGTATTTTGGGTAAGCAAATATTTATGGATGCCTAATAATACTTCGGACTCTTGTTGTTGTAAGCTAACAAAAAATTTTTCGAACAGAAGCGCAGCTGTTATACGTTTTCTTTTTTTTTGGTCTTACCACTTCGAAATAGTTTTTCACAGACCGATCGATCGAACTTTTGCCTTAAACTCTGACCATTTTATTTTTCCCATGGACTCTTATACCTCGCCCCGTGATACTCGTCATGCGAATGTTTATAGAGCTTTTCGTATGCGATATCAAAATCAACGGTATCGTTTCGATTTTTAGTCACGTTTTTCGAACACTGGCTTAAGATGCTCAAGAGCTCAATGGGAAAATATCTTGGCAACGGCGTTTGACGAAGATATTCACTTCCGCTGCCACTCTTGCACCGCAGCCGCAGTCGAAGCCGCAAACGAAAAACAAACTAGGAGTATTCTCCCTCTCAGATTCTCCCTCTCTTTGGTTGTTTGTGAAAATGGCGGTCTCGGGCACGAGGCGAAATTTTCAAAGACATCGAAATTCGCGCATGTTTTGAATATGTAAGCAGCTCACAGCTCGCAGCTCGCAGCTTTCTAAGTTGCGGTATTTTCCCCTGTTTTCGTTTCGGTATTTTTCTACCACTTGATTCCTAAATTGAGCGAATTCAATGTCTTGCTTTAAAGTTACGTAATTTCAGTTAACGAAACCGATTGGTATTTAACGAAGAAACCGGAAATCATTGAAACTGAAGTCGGGCGAAAAGAAGCTTCTAATTTTGGAGCTTTGACACTCGAACGCATCCATCGCATGTGGTAATTTTTTTTTGTAAAACAAAAGGCAGCCAATTATCTGAATAATAAATCAACTATTGGCGGTGATTATTCAAAATATTTCACGCATTCTGTTCCTGTTAAATACATACATACTATACGTATGTTTAAGTAATAATTGACTTCCTTCTTATTTGATCGCCTGGTCGGCCCCCTTCTAAGAAACACGCTAGCCGGAAGTATGAGCCGAAATTAATGCCTGACATCCGCTCCAAGCAACAACAAAGCGTGTAGCTTATTATTTCATTTCAACGTTTCACAATACTCAAAAGGATAATAATTAATTGTTATTTGATAAGGCACGCGTAGGAGTAGAAGGATGGGCAGTCGCACACAGTCGGAAGAAACGACAGCAGCAAATAATGCTTCCTGTCGTTTGTAATAATGGCGCTCCTCTCAGACCACGTTTTCCGCTATTTCAATTCCAATTTGCGCTGCATAAAAGCTGTCTCCTCTTGAAGCAAACATTGTAAATTAATTTTCACACTTGTATACTTGGCAATAAGACCCTGCCAGCCCTGCCAGCCCTGCACCTCCCAGCCGTCTTTTTTGTATATTCATGTTAATGCGTACTCGAAAAGTCATCATACAAAATATGAGCACTTGTAGCTGAGCATTGACATCCACTCAATGTCAGATTCAGGCAAAAAAAATTTCCATTTATATGTATATGCTGCCCTACTCCACATCGCGACATCATGATGATGACGTCGAATATGCTGAATATTCGTCGAAGACTTCTAGTCATCTTCACACATCTTCGGTTTCTTTCACTCTCTAGTCAAGAGGCCAAAGCTCTTAGCCCCGAAGGTTAAAACTTTTCCTTTTGATGCAGCTTTTCGGGCTTATTATAAATTCGCATATTTATTTATTTCAAATTATTTATCACTGCCAGCGCTCCGTCCAATTTTTTGTCCCCTTGTAGAATTTTATTTGAAAAGAAGGTGCCAAGAACCATGGCGAACAGAGCGCACAACGAATGGGAGAATTACGAAAATCTAACTTTACTGAGTTTTCCCCATAAGTAAGGAAGTTTGGCAGTTGAGGATAATCTGACACGTCCGTTTTATATGCTAAAGAAGAATACACGTTTCCAGACGAAAAGTTTTCTTCGACTCCGTCGCATGATGTCATTTGCGAGCAGGTGAATGCTAACTTAATTTGCTGTAGAGTGAGAGTTCTGTAGAGCTAGGTAAGCCGAAAATTGAAGATTTAATTTTTTTTAAATTTCCAAAAGACATTTTTAAAGACCGCAATCGGAATAGATAATGGTAGACTATAGGCATAGGAAACTTTAATGCAGCTCAGGAGAAGTTCAATTGAAAATATTTTATTTGTTGGAAAAAGTATTTCAAATTTTTTTAAAATCTCTTTTTGCCTGCATTTTTAGTATGTTATGCATCAAAAATGCAGCTGTTCATTGTAAAGCTTTGAATTCTTGTAGAAACAATGGAAATCGTTTTTGTTTTTGTTTTGTTCGAAAACAGTTGAACATATGTTATATATCAAAATAATAGCCATTCAACAGGAATTCGTTTTCAAACACAAAAAGTATAAAATATTTGAATTGAATTTTTTCTTTTTCATTTGAAAACTTCGATCGATCCTAAAAAGCTTTTGCTTAAAAGGTGGCGATGTTAGATTTTTTCTACAAAATTAATTTTTTCGTTCAATTTAGTTAACAGTTAGGCTTATATTCTTCAATCTAGTTAAAATTTTTGAGGTTTTAAACTTTCAGGAGAGTTTAATCAGGTTTATAATCTAACAAGAGGAGCCGCGAACTTCACACCGCCTCTGAAAAAAATCAATTTTTAAAACTTTGCAAAAAAAACAAAAAAAAAAAAACTAAGTCAAGCAAGTAAAGCTTTCTGACAAACTAATTTTTGAACTCCTCCCTTCCTCTCTCTCCATTATTCACCCTGACTCGCTCTCTGCCTTACCCTCTCTTTCAGCGTTGTCGTTTTGGATACAATTGTATCGAATTGGATACTTTAAAAATGAAATGATATGCTGCCCTTCAAATGGATAGATATCGATAGGTATGTCAATATATTAACACATGACTGTCCACAAGGATTAGTAACCGTATTAGGGACCTCAGACGTTCCGATTTTTCATCGGACCGATAAGTTCGACCAAGCCATTGCTTCGCGTAAAGCTTTCATATAGAAAATATCGAAGTTTCTGATCAACAGGTAAAACACGAATGACCAACGAAAGTATATATGAAGGCTGACTTTTACTAAAGAATTTGATTTTAATCCGACCAGCGCGTACGAGGTGCTTTCTTTGACAACTCACCCTCAGACATTCCGACCTTTTAAACCGACTTGACCAAATCGATTAGGCAAAAATTTGTTTTTGATACTTTTTAATACGATTTGATACTTATTTGGATACCAAAAAAATGAAGTGAGTGGCAACGCTGTCCTCTTTCCCCTCTTTCTTTTTCCCTCTGTCTTTTCTCTTGCCTTTTCTTTCCGTCTCTTCTCTTTCCTTTACACCACACTAGAAACCTCTAAAATTAGCTGTGTTTTTATACTATCCCTGCAGTAAAAATTTGGACAATTATTTGAAAAGAACTAGTACTTTAACCAGAACTAGACGAACCAGTGCAATTTTTAGGTAAGCTTCCACCATACGTATACTAGTAACATTTGGAATAATCATATGCGTTCATTAAAGTTGAACTACAAATCAATCGAAAGTGACGATGTGCTTACAGAAAAAGGAAAACAAATCAACGATTCTGGTACCTTTTGCCCGTAAACAGCACTAGTATTTAAGTGGTGGAAAATTACTCAATTGCATTCAAAAGTACTAGAATAGTTCTGGTGCATACTGTACTAGTCCTTTTCTGTACAGATGTTATACTGATTTTCTATAGAACATTATATGGACAGGGTTATAGAAAAGAACTAGTACTGGTGGCTTTTGCACTAGTAAAGTACTAGTAGAGCACTACTTCAAATTCCTACAGGGATGTTACGAATGTATTATACATATATATAAACCTTCTCCTATTCCAGACACAGCGGGACGACTTTGTTTTATACAATAAATTGATGCGAATATTTTTGAAAAATTCCAATATAGCATTCAAATATAGAATTTGATTGCGTTAATGATTGCTGGCATGAAGACTGAATGAATAAATTTCGAAAATATAAACTTTCGAAGTTCTTAAACCGAGCTGAAGACTACGATCCTTAAATGTAAATAATTGATTGAAACTAAACTCGTTCTAAATAGGTGAATACTTTGCACCAAAGCGATTGTGCCTAAAAAGAAATCTCCAATAAGGGAGGAGGGGGAAATCTCAGTCGTCATTATTTCAATATGAGATAAAATGATTGATATTTCGTTCTGACATAGATGTCGTCTTTGGAACAAATATTGAAACAATGTTTCTTTCATTCTCACCAGATCTGTCAACAGCTTTGTAATTTACGAGCCAGCGCCGCAATAATAAACTACGGCAATGGAAACGCCCATTTTTCAATTAGAGAATGAAATTTTTCAACATCATTCGGTACGCAGATGTGAGCGCTGAATGCATTTAGGCAAGATCATCGCATTTTAAATGGATACACCGACGTCATTGACGACTGATTTTCACGAAAAAAAAAAAAAAACCAAAAATTCAGAAGGAAAAAACAAATTCAGAAAACACAGAAGATAGTCGTGCGACGATTTTTGAAAAAATGGGCGGTGCAACAAGTACAAAATTTTGTTTCGAATTCACGGAAGAGTTGGAAACGATCCACTTTTCGCACATAATTTATTCTGATTCTGGTTTGACTTTATTTTTAAATCATTTTAGAGAATTTTTTTTTCTCGTTTGCACCAACCGGTACTGTCTCTGGTGAGAAGAAATAAATTTCCCGGCGAAAATGGGCGTACTAATCAGTCGATGCGCTACTACTACAAAAGGCTCCACACGCATTCCAAGAGACTTTGCCAAGATCTTGTTCACTGTCGTCTTGAATATTCAAAAGTTCCACCACTGCTGAAATTGTTCGAAATTTTCGACTATTTTCGGCACACAGCTTGTCATTCATTTTGAAAGTTCGAAATGTGTAGTCGGATTCCTATTTTGAATGAATTGATGACTCCCCAGCGAGATGTCGTTGCGGTCGCTTTGCTTTCAATAGGCCCTAATGTGTTTATTTATTTGAATGAAGTTTTCGCTTTATTTCAAGAACTTTCAATGATTATGTGACAATTACGAAACATCATCGAGTTGATTGTTTTGAAAACTAATCAACTTGAAACGAAAAATATTCTTTTGTAACATGATATTTCTCAATTTGAATGCGAAGCTGACAATAAAGTATGTTGCTTATCTTCTTCATTGGCCATATAATAAATGAGATTTAATTTAAAAAAAAACCAACTATTTTTGTCAATATTATTCAATTTTAAAAGACAAAAAAATTAACTCTTTGACTAAAGAAAAAAATAAAAAAAAACGAAGGCGTCGGAGAGTTAGAAAGCCTGCTAAGTGCAACTTATAGAGCCATAATCTTCCCTTTTTTTTATTTTTTGAACACGACTTAAAATCGGTAGAGAACAAAGTTTCTTAAGTGCCACTGATTAACAACCAACGATTTACCATTGAGAATGCATTAATAAATCTGACCAAGAATATCACCTAAAAGAACAGAAAACGAGAACGAAATAGTTAAGAGAATAGCCTTGGAATACTCTTACAGCCATATATTTATCTTATGTCATTAGGCCTTTCTCTTTACCGGATAGGTACCCAATGCCGGCGATAATGAAGTTCTCTTGTTTGTTGAAGACCGAACACCTTCGTTCGAAAGCAAAATAGCCACACTAATTGGTCGGAAGCAATCTTTTTATAAGCCTTATTTTTTTTATCAAAGTACATTAGAACTATTAAGTTTGATTGGTAGGAGAGTGCCCAAAACCATTTCAAAAAGAACCTAATATACTTCGGTAGAATGATCATGAAGAAAGTAAGTCAAAAGCGGATGGTGTTTGCCTTTTAACTCTTGTTCTCCTTCGAGCAAAATGAAAAAAAAAACTCATTTGAACATACATACATACAAATTGATTTCAATGAAAACATCATTAATGCCTACACATCCTTGCTGGCATTGTTCGCGAGCATTTTCCGCTAGTCGACCATAAAGCAATTTGTCGCTTGTAGTGCAATTTTTCAATTTAATGAAATGATAACATCTACCTCAACTGAGTAATTAATTTGCTAACAAGTCGCTTTTTCTTTTAAAATTAAACGTACACTGAATGTGCGAGATTTATGTCTTAAGATACCAAGATAATCTGTTTCGGTGTTGTTCTGTGCATTTTGCGATTAGTTCTTCTTTTATTCAAAAGTCGCTCTTTCTGGATTCCTGCCACACACTGCGGCGATTTTCGAAAAACATTTCTTCATTCTAATTTTGAAAAATCTCTCAAATCTTTTTTGTTTTGTTTTTGAGTAAAAACAATTTTTTTTTTTATATATCCGGTCATTCATGTCTTCTCAAAATCTTTCGAAAAGGGCAAAACACTCAAGCTGTAAATATATAAATCGCAAAACGTCAACGCAGCGCATAATTCACATTGAGTGATTCTTAAATTGCCCATTAAGTGTGCATTATTAGCGTCAGCAAGTAGCAGACGTTCCTAGTCGCTAATTCCCCTGTCTTCGCAGATCTCCTCCTTTCGGTTTTTCCCCCTCATTCATTTCTGCACGTTTCTGTGCTACTGACGCTTGAATGCTCGAGTGCTGCGCGAAGAAATTCTCTCAATTAAATGCGGTTTTTCTCCCGTAACCAAATTTCTTTATTTCTTTATATTTTTTTTAAATTTTTTGCATCTAGAAGATAAAGGCCTATTGCCTGCCTCGCTTCAGTCTAGAGATTTCAGCACTAATTATTGAAAAAGTAGCAATTGTGACTGTCGGCATTCCAAACGTTCATGCTGCTGCTCTTCTAAATTTAGAATGTTAGAGCAGATGCCTCTGCGATGTGCGCCCATCGGCTCAGCTCTGCTCTGCTCGTAGATTTTTTTTTTTTTAATGTGCAGCCTCAATCGATAGGACAACAATCCCAAGCGAGCACAGCCAATTTACCACGTGCATTTGCGGTTGGAAAGTAAAGCTCATTTAAAAGACCGAACGACGCACTGGATTAGCTGACAGAATGTGGTTTATGATTGATGTATTGTTGATGACTTTCCTTCCATAGAACACAATGCCTGTTGATATGAATGGGATACAGTTTCTTGAACTGCTTGAGCGCCCCGTGCACTTGAATTTTTTTTTTTGTAGGTGGACGTTTTCTTAATTAGTTTCGCTGACTCTTCAGCGTGACTCTGGAAAAACTGTCTAGTTGAATTCCTTCAGCTTCTTCGTTCTTTGAATGTCTCGTTTGAACTGTCTACTTGGATTTTGTAACAGTGAGATGCATAATTCGAAATTTCTTCACAAAAAAAAAAGAGTTGCCGCACCACCGATGCCTCAGATTTCTTAGAAATATCGGTCTAATTAATATTCGGTCTCATGTAAGACAGTTCGAATCGTTATGCTTTTGTTGAATCATTGAAGTCATATAGTAAATCGTAAATCCCGTCACTTGAATTTTCCAAATTCAAAGTAAATCTACACATACATACATACATACATAGCTCGCCCACAGGGTCCCGGTGCATCAATGATTTCAGCATGACATAAAGCGCGATCCTCCTGTTCTACACCAACTTCTAATGAATTATACGACACAAGCGCATTGGCTTCATGAGAGGACAGTCACAGTTGTCATCGAAATTGGAGTGGATACCTCCTTTTCCAAGAACATGTCATCGTTCGGAGTGAGTACGAAATGAAAATGAACACGTTTTATGTCCAATGTCATTGGAATATCGATGATATACATCTTTTTTCGATGCAAAGTCGAATTCGATTTAAAAGATGCAATGGCATTCGAATTTCAGAAACACCTGACACACGTGAAAACATTAATGATTCCTTTTAATGCAAAAAGTCCGGCTGGTCTCTCATATGGGTAGGTGTATTTGATACCCAAAGTTTATTCTCCACTGAATGCAATTGCAATACGATCAGAAGAGTGCTTTCAGAAGTTCTTTGGAAACATTTTCTTAAGGGCTATCCATTCACCAGACCATGAACCAGGGAAGTCAAATTGAATTTCAAATTAATGCAAATTCATTGGAAAGTTGTTCGCACGCTTGTTTTGCTGTGCTCCAAAGCGTAAATCGCTTTGGGGAAAAGATGCGAATGGCGGATTGCGAATTTCAGAAAACAAACACGAAAATTGACAGCCCTATTTAATCAAGATGATGATGATGCCAACGATTGTTAAGTGAATGAAAATGGACTTCTCGCCATATGGTGGTCCGGCTTTGCTTTCAGCTTTGGGCTGATTTCATACAAGTGCCAAAAAGTCCAACGTCTTGTAAAAGCTTTTTTGTGTTTACAAAGCATTTCAGCATCGTACAAGTTCTTTCATTTAAAATTTACTTCAATTCTAAAATGATTTCAATTTATTAAAAAGAAATCCATTTCATGGAAGTTGAATAATTTTGCGATAATTTTACTCGTAACTCTCCGCTAACCGAATTTTCGCTAAAAGAATGTGAAGTTTTTATCATTTTGAAAGCTACTCATATTATACCCTGAAAGACTCCGCTTTAGGTTTATTAGTTTCAATTAAGGAGAAGTCTTTCATGTCTCCAAATTTCTAAGTCGAAATAACTGCAAACATTTTTCGCTTCGAATAACTGAATAAACGTGTTGCCTTGCCTTGAGTTTCAATTATTCTTTTCTTGGCAAGTGACTAGAACATATAATTTTTATAATTTTTGAGAAAGGATACAATGGCAAATGCATTTTCTCATCATCCATTATATTTTCGTTTTTAAAGAATGCATATTGGAACCAATATTTTGATGAATGGAAATGCGCTGAACACTGGCAAATGTCAACAGTGGAATCGCGAAATACGCTTAATTATCATGTCAGATTTCGCATTAATTATGAATGACGACTGTGGATCCATATGTGCTGAGTTAAGAATTTTATATACATACAATATTCCGCCAAGCATATTGTGCAGAGAGATGTTCTTTTCTAAGTGACAGAATGACAAAGTGATTTAGTAGCGTTGCGAAATCTGCTGCTCGAGAGACCATAGATTGAGATGTTTTTCACTTCAAAGGCTTAATTTAATCATTTCTCATTCGTATGATGTTCGAGTTAAACAAAGATTTTTACCTTCGATCGAATGTCGCCCGAAACGAACTTGCTGACAGCCATAATGCCGGTCTTAAGTTCTCATTGGTCTGTTATGTTAACCCTTCCGTTTTAAGGAGCCCTTTTCAATGCAAAGTTGCTGACAGGAGGGCAAAAAGCCCAAGACACACCATACAGCAAGTTTAATAAATTGCAGCGAAGATCAAACAAAAACCTTTCAAGACAATGTTCAACCCTTTAAGGAAAAGGTGCTTTTTACTGGTTCTGTTTTTTTTTTTTTTTTTTTGGTTTCTCTTTAGTTGTAGTCACGCCTTCTCACAATGACTGCTTAATTTCTCGCTATTTATTTGCATTTTCGCAAGTGAAAAAGGGAATAATGGCAACACAACAAGGCCAAAGCGATCCATCCACCGAACACGCGTTTTCAATTCAAAAGAAAACGGAAAATGTTGCAAATATGCGGCATCCAACGAATGAACACCCGCGCGCGCAAATTAACATAAACAGGAAATGGGTGTTGCAGCTAAAAATGAAAAAAAAATGAAAAAAAAAATGGCACGCGATAAATATGGCGATGTGCGGTTATCCCTACTATCGAGTGACGAGACGCACCTTGAATGTTGCTTTTCGAGTTTTTTCGGAATTTCGTTTTTATTTTATTTTTGCATTTTTCCCCTGCGATCAAGCAATTCCCTATATGCACATTTTTATGCACCAATGCGCTATTGCGACTGAGCAGCATTAAAGTAGCCATGTTTTCTCATGTTAACGTCCTTAACGTCGCTTAACGTTGCAAACGAAAATGGTGTAATTTGCGAACATTCTGAATGTTGTGAACATTCCATTTGAAATATCTCCAAATCTTTCAAACCCGATCGAGCAATCGGAGTTTTTATTTTTTATAAGGATTAAGAAAGTGACACAATTACCTATTTTGAAATCAATAGATCATCAATAGCAATAAGTGGCCGCAGAAAATTTATTTGAAAACCGATATGAAGCAAATGGACTTTCATGTTTCATGTTCTTAGAAGAGGGATTTTCCCAAAACTAATTATACTTAATTGAATAATATAATAAAACGTAGAACTTTTACCAGTTAAATGTTCAGCAATTGATGAAATAATTTATATTGATTGAAAACCCCAATAAAGTTTCAAAATGTTTCGAATCAACCTACTCGGATTTCAAGTTGATGTTGTTGGTCTGTCGCAGCGTTATTGAGAAGGAATGAGGGAAATATAGGCTCTCTCAAACAGCCGCAGCATAACAGGATTATGTCTAGTTTGCTTAATGCTGACAAGAATTTGATTTTGATAAGGCTTAAGGAAACTTTCTGTATGGCTTGTTGTAGGATTCGTCTGATTTCCTGTTCAATCCGGGTTGCCATGATACGAACATTTCAATATTTCGGAGTTTCTCCCCACACAGAAGCAGAAGGAGAAGCAGAAGCAGGCTTGAAAAGAATTAGACTTTGTCAAATATTTCCAAAGAGATTACATTAAAAATATTTTCGTTTACATTTGTCTTTCCCTTCTAAAGCGATTAAAACTGTCGTGCTTACTTTCCAACAAGATTTTCTCCCATTCCCCCAGCCAGTAATGCTGTAAAAATGCTACACGAAAGACAAAAAAAAAAAAATTACAAATTGAAAATGTCATTTTAATAATATTTTTAAGTGAGAGCAGCAGCAACGCGGAGTGAAAGAGTGCCGTTGTCATTTCACTTTACACAAGTTATATTGAGCCCACCTTCCGTGGATTGGCGATAAAGCGACTCCCAGTTTAACAGCTCTCGAAGGCCTTCAACTTGAGGCGTACCTACATTCGAGACACGGAATAGATGATGCGGGGCTTTCACGGGATAAATGTCAATTCTGTCAATTCGGTTGTTCCACTGTCTTTGCTACGTAATTCGGGTGACAGCGACTGGCTGCATACGCCAGACCTTAGGAGGACACATGCGGGTGGGCTGAGCGCTGGGTTGATTGACAGACGAGCTGACTGGTTAGCCGTGTGACAGCGTTGCTTTATGGCTGTTTCTCTGTCTGTCTGTCTGTGCGTAATAATAAAATAATATTTTGTTACTCTCAACGATTTTTGATGCGATGTAGCAAGCTCATTTGTTGTCAATTTATGATTTCAGTAGCAATAAAGCTGTTGCGGATGCGGATGCTCGATGCTCGATGAGAATAGCTCAGAAGCCAATTGTTGATCTTCTGTGGGATTGGGCGTGTTGTGACGAGACTAATGTATTGACATAAAGCGTCAGTTTGTCAATATTTAAGTACTAAATCGGTCGCTCAAATGGCTAAGCGTTTATTTGCCACTGGCGGCTTCACATCATATCACAAGGGATGAAAATTATTTTTAAATAATATTAAGTGCGGGTATTTGAATTTAAGATAAACATATTCCATTTGTTTCAAAAGTAATTAAAAATCGTTTTGTTATTCATTCTTCAATTTGTTACTGTCGCCAAATCGTTTGCCATCGTTCAATCGAGTGCTACTTGAACCCGTGGCGTCCCCAATCGAAGTACAAAAGAATTAGACTTTGAAATACCAAGAGATACATTAAGGATATTTTGTTCTACATTTGTCTGCAATGAAAGCGATACAACACTCGTGTTCTAAATAATTTTCCTACATTCCACAGCCAGTTGCTGTAAAAATGCATATGGAAGCCAATACACCTTGATTCATTGTTAATAATTTCTTTAGTGAGAGCGCAGAACGGGAGTGATGCCTTGTCCATCACTTTCCAATTTTTGGAACCTTCTATGGATTGGCTTAGATATACCTCCAATCTTACAGAATCTCTTGGAAGGCCTCAGATTTGAGGCAGTTCCTGAATTTTTGGACACGACCTAGTATGCGGGTACCTTTCACGATAATGCATTCTAGCAATTTTTTCGGGACGAATGTCTTTGGCTACAATTCGGGTGAAGCATGGTGCAACCTTTCAGTTCAAGCCATTGGTCGGGCTGAGGCTGGAATTTTGAAGACGCCTGTTAGCCTGCACAGCGTGCCCTTTATGGCTTTTTGTGTCGTCTGTACTGCTTGGCGTAATAATTTCAAATATAATATTTTCGTTACTCTCAAAATATTTGAAATGCGAGTGTAGCAAGCATTTTTGTCAATTTATCGATTTCAGTAGCAGATACCAAGTGGTCGGATGCGTCCATTCTCGAACTTGTTGATCTTACTCGTGATCGGCGTGATGACGAGACCAAATTTTGACATAGATAGCGTCAGCTTTCGATAGATAACTGTAAGTACAAACAGACGGACAGACGGACAGACGGATAGACGGACGGACGGACAACAGGGATCGGACATGTCTAAATCGAATTCGGTTTTGATGCTGATCATTTTATATAATTTTGTTATGTCTATCTTCAATTTGTTACTGGATGTTGCACACAACACTACATAACCCGCTTACCCTCGATACAAGGCGTATAAAAAAATGCACACTTGAAAGAGTTGTCCTTTCAATTGAAAGCAAATCAATTAAATCCCATCTTGGATACAGCATTGGATAACAAGCAAGTACTTCTTCGGAGTAGGGACTGGATGTGCGAGACGCGAATAATCTGATCTGAAATGCTCACTTAAAAGCGCACCGTTCAGTAACTGAAAACAAAACGCTGCACATGCGCACTCAATTCTCAAGACTTTATTATCGCGGACTTATCTAAATGCCCCTTTTGCGAGCAGCAGTGGCGCAGGAAGTCCTTCATGTCTCAATCGCGACATCGGCTCAGAGCAGTGAGCAGCGAGTGTATCAAGCGACATGCTTGGGTAGACGTCTGAATTACGAGTGGATGGCGCTAAAAGTGACACAAGTCATAAATTCTTTTACTTTTCTGTATTAAATTTGATCTTGTCTTTGGAGCGCCTTTTATTTAAGCATTGTGCACACGTGATCACCGATCTCAAATTCTTATCTCATAAAATAAATCTTGAACGCTATATGAAGAGGTATGGAATATTTTTTTTTTTTTTTTAATATTTACCAGCTAACTTAGTTGAAGGGAAGTTTTTTTTTTTTTTTAATTTGAATTTATATTTGACTCCATTCCAGTTTTCTCAACAGTTTTTTGATGTAAAAACCGATTTTGTACAAAAAGCGACACTGCGACAGAATAATCATTAAAAAGAGAATGCAAAAAGACGCTCATTTGAGTCGTTTGCATGTTTTCTTCCAATGTTTCAACTCTAAAAATAAACATAAACATTATTGGTCTTGAATTCGGTACCTGCATTATCGCCTACTACCGCTAACCGATCTTTGCCTCCTCGGTTCGAGTTCGGTTCAATTTAATTCAATTCAATAAATGTCTTTGTTTATATGCCTTGACATCTTGTACGTTGTCGTTTTGTCTTCTTGTCTGCACGAAAAATGAGGACTGTCAATGCAGCGTTGACAGCGTTTGTTAAAAATTTGATTTCTTCGGAGATAGCATCTCTGGCCGTTTCAAAGAAATCGACCTCAGGTCCAACTCATTGGACACATGTCGAAATTTTTTATATCGCTTTTCGTATACAAAACGTTCGTTATCGTAACAGGTGACCTTATTTTCAGGCATAAAAATATTGTTGACATTTTAAAGAAACAGCCTCAAATATTAGCTCACAGTGGCAGACATACACAGAGAAAAAAAATCAACCAGAAAACTGGTTAAATCAAAAGGAAAAACATACAAAACGGCTTCAAAAGGAATATTTTTAATATAAAAATTTTCTTGCTGAAAAAAATAAAGATTTTCCTTTTGAATCAACCATATTTCAGCTTGAATTGAAATGATAATTTTCAAAAATCGATTTAAATTTTTGACCTAACCACGGACATAATTGAAATGATGTGATAATTTTTAAATAAAAAAAAAAATTTCTAAAATACCTATAAAAGAAGTAACATTGAAACAAATTTATTCCAAGTTCAAAGCAAATGGCCACAGAGCCCTCTGCTGAGCATAACCCCAAAAATAGCCATTGATGGACTTCATCCGATTTTGTCACTCCGTCTTCGTAACTGCTTTAGCAATGCTTAAAAAGTTCTAAGATGAATATACGCCTTATATGTCCAATTTTATAAAGCAAATGAGAATTATACGACGAAAGAATCAACAATTTTTCTTTTGAAATTTTCGTTCTGCTCGAAAATCAAAAGGACTGTGAATAGCATTGCGCCCTTTTCAAAAAATCATGGTTAAGTTCGCTCAGTGTAGAAATAAGAAATTTATGAAGCTGTTTAATCTCTCTCTCTCTTAACATTTGACCTAAGTTTTAAAAAAATTCTCTTGTTTTTGTACAGAGCTCTCTTTTTAAGGTATAACTTAATAATTTTTTTTTCAAAAAGTTCAGATATGACTTAATTTGGGCAGAAAAATATGAATCTGAAATAATTATTATTAGTTTTTTTTTTTAGTAATTTGTTCGAAAAAAATCCGGAGCCAGGAATTATAGGGTTAATAAACCAATATCACTAGTTTACAGAATTTTTTCCCAGGACATCTTAATTGCACATTTTTATGAACTTCGGCCTTCTGAACACGAAAAAAATGTTTGAAAAAAATCTTCATCGAAGCGATTTTTATATTGATTTTTTTTTTTAATTTTGAAGTGGGTATTGTAGCTTTTTCGAGCAGAACTCAAGAATGCGTCATCCGATTCGAACAAATTATCACTCTCATTAAAGAAAATGAACTTCTTACACTTTTTTTTTTTTTTTTTTTTTATTAAGAAAATAAGATTCTGTGGACCTATAAGCCTTAAACAAAACGCAAATTCATCAAAAATTGCCTTTCATCGGCATCCAAAAAATCGATCGCAAATAAAATTTCTTCAAGTATTTTTATCGTGTGAAGCAGGCTCAAGTCCATATGAAATGTGCATTTAGATGTCCGGAAAAAAACAATTATTTGTAAACTAGTGTAGTTATTAGTTTTTTGTTGCTCGAAAGAAAATTCAATGTACTCGGTGGCCTTCTGGGGGCTAATAGGAAATTTTTGTGTTTTTAAAACGAAGCCACCAAATGTAATTTTTCTCCGAAGTAATTATTGCTCTTTGTGTGGCATGTGTAAAATGTTGCATTTTACGATGGAAACTTCCCCATTCCGTTGCATCTATTATTAGAAAGCCATGCGAATTGCCTAATTAGTGTGTACTTGAGTTTTCTTTGATGTAATCGTTGAGATAAAATTTCAATTGACAAGAAATTGGAGATCACAATATCCGGCAAGTCAAATTTCAGGCTCAAATCGTAATTTCGTTTGGCATTACGTCAGGCTAAAGATAAGCATAAAGTGCTCAAACCACACTCAATTTGATCAATTGATGAAAAGGAAAGTGCGGTCAGATGAGCATATTTTCCCGAAGGAATGATGCCATCGCGGGCTAAAGATACAAATTTGAATATATAGGGGGGAATACATGTAAACAAAGGGTGTTAAAGAAGAAGTTTCTTCATGCATGCCATTTTATTTTTTCTTCGTAATAAAAAGATCTAAAATGTGTAATTAAAAGCACTTTTAAATTCTCTTTCCCGCTTGCTTTGGGGCATTTAAACACTCTCATAAACTGCAAGCCACATCCCTTTGTATCTTCTTTGTGTTGATAGGTGTGAATTTGTTGCTGTTATTAAATTTTTTATTCCGAATTATAACGTTGATATCGTGAATTTTATGGTTCATCTTTATGTTTGTTTTCTTTTGACATTTTCAAAATGACTTTTATTGTCTTTGCACTTGTGTCTCCGTTTCTATCCATTGAAGTGTTTAGCTTAAGCTCTTTGAATTCATCAAAAAATAAAAATACTCAGTACAAGAAGTGTCCGGAAAAATCCAATACAAAAAAAAAATCCCTTGGGATGAGTCTTTCTAAATATTAATTGAAAATTTTAAAATCAATATTCTGCTTCTTTTCCATTTTGTCACTTGAGGGTTTAAAAGTATATTCGATGAGACGATAAAAGTATTTATCTTATCTCGAACGGGGTTACACGCTTGCATAATTTGTTCTAATTGCCGCCTAATGTTTTAATGGACCACTCGAAAATCACTAGAATTGAAGCACTGTGAAATTGTCGCAGGCAAAACATGCTCGAGTATATTTAAGCCGACACAAATAAGATCAGATCCACTTCAAGAGAACGTAGCTAATGCCTTCATATTAAGACACATTTAAGAAATGTTATGTCCTTGCCTATCCTTTTTTCTCTTTGAAAATGAAGATGCACCATATGTAGGAAGAACATTGGGCATCTTATCCTCTAATGGCTTCATTAAAAAGTGATTCGGCTTTAAACTCATGATCAGATAACACTGAGTAAGAGGAGTAATTTAAATAGAGTAGTATCTCCGAAAGCAAATTTGGCAAAGCCAGCCGAACGAACCTGCCTTTATTGGATTGAGCGAGCTTATCATACATCTTTCAAAGAAATAATATAATTTCCAGGCAACTATTTAGTCCCGAATTAGATCGGAATCTTGCACAGCAAAATTTGTGTTTCTTCGTTCTGGCCAAAAGCCAGAAAGCAGATGTTTTTATGAGGATTTCACTCACACCTTAAAACAAAAGGTATATCAATATAAAATCGCTCCACAAGGAACAACTGCGTCGTCCTTGAATAAGTCATTAATTTCGGAACTGGTTGATGGTTACAGCCCACGAAGGCAAGACTAAGGCATATAAAAAAAAAAGGGAATTCATTTCCAACGATGGCAAACCTGATTGCTACAAATTGCTTTAGATCGCATGTCTTTCCGATCATGCGGAGCACGATCAGAATAATAATCACACCTGATGGATGATGAGATTCCTTGAATATTCATTTCGTCACTTTTGCGGCATTGGTAGGAGCCCATTCGATATCCAGCGTTTCAATCTTGTTTGATAATTACCTACTGTATCTTCTTTTTCTTTATGTATTTATTATTGCTTGAATTTAAACAGGTTTGATCCCAGAAAAGATATGCCGCAACACGACGGAAGCAAACGAGCCTTTTGACGCAATGCCCAGCCACTCTACCTGAAATGTGTATCCCTAAATCCCTTATCGCTGCTCCCGCCGTCCGAGAAAGCCGTTTGATTGCTTCTTCCCAACTAACCAACTAACCGATGTATTGAAATTGAAATTGAAATTTCCGAAAATTTCTTCTAATACTATCAGGTCTATAATTAAGGCGTCCGACAATCGGGCGTCCTTGTTTTCTGTTTCTGTTCCTCTTCGTTTGGTTTCGGGTTTGATTTTGTTGCACATCTTCTTTACGAGTATTTGGTTTGTGCCTTCGATTCTAATATCTAAATTTGAAAATTAATGTGAACAATGGTGTGCGAACAATGGATGCGTGAACGCAACCACACGACCGGGTGTAAAGAATTTCGAGATGCGACGCCTTGTGTACGCATGCGCGCAGCATTCGTAATTAATTTATTTTGGTTTCAATATTATGAACCCATTTTTTCTCATTATTATTGCCTGTTTCAAAAATTTTGTGTTTTCCCTTTTTTTTTTTTTTTTTTTTTTTTCAAATGAGCTGACATTTTGAAATCCAATAATTTTACGAGGAGTTATGGATATTGGAATGTTATGTAAGAGAAAATAGAAAGATGATACAGTCTAACTTTGTACGAGAAGGCCGCTCAAAAATCATTGCGATAACTTAAGAAACAAACGTCTCCATTGAAATTTTTTCAAAAAACTGAACTTCTCAACAAAAGAATTTTTATGTTCACAGTTTTGGATGAATTAAAGGAAATTCTACGTTAAAAAATTTGGCCTCGATTGTGCGAAAAACCTCGGTAATGTGAACAAGAACTACAAAAATTACTCTATCAGTCTACTGTATTTAATAATGGAGAACTTTCCAATATGAAAATTAAATTTTGGATTGCATTGATTTGGATGATTGGAACAAAGATTTAGGCATTTCACAAAGTCAAATTTCCAATTTTTATTTTTTTAGGATATTTCAAGGTTTGAAAGAAAGCATTAGAGAAGAATTTCCACTGCCCTTCACCACATTCGAAAGGAAAACAGCATGTCCTCTGCCAAAAATACAGGCATTTAAAGCCACAGTTATGAAAATCCGCCGTGGCAAAGAAAAGGAAATTCGCTGTAAACTGCAACGCCTTTGCTGCTAACCGCTGATAATTGATGTTGCGGTTTAACGTGGATTCCTTTAGCGTTAACAATCCGCCCATAACCGAAAGATCCGAAACTGCTTGCAAACTTCTACTCATGCAAATTGCAATTGCTGCGCCCGAGTCTTCGACTTTCTAAAATTTTGTAAGCAATAATTCCTTGGCCGCATCGAATGCTGAATTCTGTTGCAGCATTGAATGCATTTGCTTCAAGTGGCGAATATTTCCAAAGGACACAAATAGGATGGCACTGACCTTCGAGCTGGACAGCCAGCATGCCGAGTGCCTTAAATTGAATCCAACTTTTTGAAATAAATATCCTTATGTCTATTCAATGGCAACATGGGCATAGAAGCACATAAAAACGAAGGAAAGAGACATTTTCATTTTTGAAATGTCGAAATGTCCTGTCGTGCCATAAGGCATGCTGACAGGATGAAGCCACTGCAATGGACACTGGCAAGAGGATGCAATCGCATTTTTTCGACATGGACGGCTCATTATCACTTTGTGGGTGCGTAGCCTATTTGGAAGAATAGGACTAAAATTGTCGGTCTAATCTGTTATTTCTTTTAGGTCTGCCTTTTCTATGAGCAGGTAGCTGGAGTCGACTTATTGCCGCTACCTGCTGAGAATGCTATGAAAAAAAAAAAAAACAAAAACAAAACAACTGTACACAACGAAGAACTCAAAAAATCCATTTCTACTAAATTGTTTACATTTGAAAGACGACAATCACAGTTTTCTATTTTGCAGGGAACTGCGAACGTTCCCCTGTTTACTTTGGACCTTAATTGTGTTCAAAGTAATATTTAGTTAGGGCTCAGCAGCGTAAATTCCTTGGTGTTGAAGCATGGAGCTGCACAAATATATTTATCTAGCTTGGAAATGGTCTCGGAACACCAAACGAAAATCCTGTGATAGGTACACAGATACTTGAAATACGAGTAAACATAAATACACCTATCAACACAACTGTTGTCCTGCGCATCGCCCTCTGTTCATTCAAAGGAATTTCTAAATTCGACACTCATTCAATTCACACAGCAACATATGTTGCCCAGAATACAAAATTCATTTTATGAGTTTATTATCTCTATTAATACATCAAGTCGTGAGTTTGACCAATCGAGAGACGTCCTAATATGTTTTTACAACTATTCCTCTTTTTATTTCAGATAATTGGAATGGACCTCAAGGAATGTTTCCTTTCTCACATCTAAAAAAAAAAAAGCCATTAAGAACCACCGAGTGAATGGTATTTGTGCCTTTTCTGCACATATGCATTCATCAATCAAGCTCGCAACGCAAAATTTGAAAAAAAAAAACCAATTCGCAAGAGACGCTCGAAATCGAAATCGACTTTTCACAAGTCCGTTCCGCGATGGGATCATTTGCCTTGCTGTCAGTTTATTGAAGCGTCCGATTGAGACATTCAAATCGAGATATCGTCCAACACATGAAAAAGCCGAAAAGGAAGAATTTATATTGACAAATGCAAAACATAAAAATATGTTGATCATGCCTACATATATAGACCCTTGGATACAGCATATCAATTTGATTTGAAGGTTTTAACGATGCTGTGGAAAAATATTTCTCATAAGTCAACTGAGCATGCGTGAATTATGAAAATATTTCATCATTGAGTTCACATTCGACGCTTCCTAGTAGCATACTAACCGGCATTTCGAAGCCAATTTTTTGAATTTCTTATTAACTGAGAAACACAATCATCGCCTTATAACTGCAACGTAGTCCTCCCGATTTTGCCCTCGGTTAGAAAAGATCAATATATTATTAAGTCATATCGTAAATAGGGGCTCTTTTAATTTATAAGATGGTATTGGAACTAATCACAATTTTTTTTTTTTTTAAAGAGAAATGAATTCCAAAAATTCTTCACATGGAATGACTAAGAACTTTGTCTTTTATATGACAAATGAGGCGTTCATGACTAATTACGAAATGATGCGGCATTATTTTGACTTGATGAACTGTCATAAATTCATTAAGTAATACAAATTCTTTTGTAAACTGACGTTCAAACGATTATTACTAGGAAGCGTTTAATAAAATAGATCAAGCTCGAAAAACAAATCCTCATAAAACCATTAATACGTCAGAATTTGGGACGTTTGAGTGCCCTTTTCTGCTAACTACTCGTACATAGATCCTGCTGTGAGGCTTCATATTGATGCGTTAAAATTTTAAGTACTAAAGCGAAATAGATTTTCCATAATTTTTGATTAGATGTGGAAATATTTTAATTTTTACGGCTACCTCTTGCCTTCCTGTGGGACCAATCAATGTGAATGTATTAATTGCGGCTCTTTCACAAAAAATCTTTCTTCAAGTTTGCTTAATATGAATCATAACGCACACTGATCACAAAACCGGTCGATTTCAAAATGTTTTTATGCAATTTTTACTGCAGGAAAACCAACACCTATAAAATTAGTATTTATGGATGTTGGTTGATTCAGCATTTAAATAGGAACAATATAAATGTGTTAAAAAAATTCGTAAAAATTTTGATTCACATCAGTGCCCATAAGTGCATACAAAAGCGCATTGAGTCACATTTTATAAATTCACAAAATTGTCAAATTCAAAAAGAAAACCATATAAAGATTTTGGCAAGATACATTTCTCAAAATCCGAAATGTTCGGAACAAACTCAGCTGCTGCTGAGCAAACACAGCCAGAAAATATATGATGTCCCTTTATTGTTTCGTAGTTTGGCAATCGTATTTCTCTTGTACGACAGGTCTTTTCTCCGCAAAACGAAAACGAAATTGTTTTGCATTGAATGCAACAATCAAACGCCTCTTTTGATTTTTCGATTCCTCCGCTTCTGCAAAACCATTGTATCCTTGGATAATTCTCCTTTCTATTATTTCGTTCAAAATGAAGAGATCAAGAATAATTTGGAATCCCCTGTTGTTTTTCTATTCACCTTTCTTTCAATGATACCGATTCCTGTGCGTTATGTTATAATTAAGGAATTGCCGCCAATAATCCGAACTAGGCCTACCTAAGCTGGCAGTGGCCCAGTCATGCAGCGCAGCGCAATCAGAATTCATTGTCTGAGTGCTCGGAATCGTAGGTTGTCCGTGTTTCGAAAGATCTTGTTTTTTTGATACAGAATTCTTGTCTCTTTTGCAGCTCGTTTGGTCTCTCTGAAGAAAACACGAGATAATATGCAGCGGCTGGCCACAAAGTAAAAGCTGCTTTGTTCAAACAATCGAATTCTTGAATTCACCTTTGAAACACCACACTTGGCACTTTATACGAAGGCGGCGGCGGCGGCGGCGGGCTCAAAGTGCGCGTGAGTTGTGGAAAATTCAATTTGCTAGCATGTGGTGACATTCCTCTTCATTCTTATCTGTGTTTTATTAAAACAGGACATTTATATATGAATGCTTTTAAGTAGAAATTTCAAGAATCAAATATGTTCTTCCTCGAATTCTTTACCTCTCTCTCTCTCTCTCTCTCTCTCTCTCGCAATCTCTTTTTTTCAACACTTCACATGAAAATGCAAGAATTTGCGAATTTTCACTGCATTGCTTTGCGTTAGCAATAAATTAAAAGCAAAGATACATTTCGAAAGTTTGGCAAAGACATAAAAAAAAGGCGAGAAGAAAGCAGAACTTAAAACCTCACAAGACTTACTAACGCAACAATCCATGACAATGTCTGCCGTGGTGTGATATTTCTGTTTCCGCTTCCGTTAGAGAAAATTTTGCCAAAAAAAAACCCAAAAAAAAACTCCGTCTATGAAAGTTTTATCGTTTGATGCGCCCAAGAACGAACGCAATGCAAGGAGAAGAGAAAAACTGATAAACACAAATCGCAGCAGCCGAAAGAAATATTCCAAGATCGTAAATGCATTTCGAAGCAAGACCGAAATGCGAAACTCTGAGCAACTCCCTGCCAAGCTCAGAATACATTTGCGCGACTTCACACAAATCAATTTTTTTCGAACAAAAAGAAGCAATGCAGAAAATGTTGAATTTCGAATAGCAAAACACGTTGTATCTGAAAGGGATAGGATGGCTGTTCTACCCTAGGAAGCAAGCCCAACGAAACCACCAAGGACTACCAAATTTCACAATTCGCACACAATCGACGTAGAAAGTTATTTGTTGCAACTAAACGAGAAGTAGATACATACATATACGTAGCTTGAATCTTCACTTCATACACTATGTATGCACGAGTATCTATCGGTGGCGCATTTGGAAAGAAGCCGGCAGCAAAATGGCCAAATTGAATAATTAAATTTGAAATTTTGAAAAAGCACTCGCTGCTCTGAATAAAGCAGCAACTTGAAAATATGAAGAGGAGGAGTATAAAGTTGCACAGATGAATCCGTGCACGCAATGAAAATGCGTTGACGTTCGTTCACTGTGCACATGCCCTTCTTGACGGCAAAAAAGGACATCTGTTGAACACGGGCCGGGCGTACAAAGGCACAATGTCGAAAATAATTGCGAAGAAAAAATTCTACAGCAATAACTAATAAAAAATATGCTGTCCCTTGTGAGTTAATTTAATTGGACAATTTTAAAATGCTTCTTTCTTTGCGTTAATTCAATAAAGTTCTTTTTAGAATTGAAAGGGTCTCTAATAATGAAATTCTAATTTTAATTTCCTTTCAGATTCAAATGTTGTAGCCTCGAAATGCTCTGCTAAAGAAACCAATAGCGTTTTCAATCATCTACAATATCCGCCCCCGATATTTGTGACATGCCAAAGTGCCAGTCCTTGATGACTAGCCATTTCACCTACCACATGAACCTGAAAGAGTAGATAGGCCTCAGCTCACATTTCCCTATTTGCTGCGTATGATTGTTTTTGCTGTTGTCTGCTTTTACCTCGCATTCTGATCATTTGCCTGTCAAGCGTTCGATAGCGCAGTGGTTCAAACTGTGACTCGACAGCCGGGAGGTTCGGGGTTCAATCCCTGCGGGCGGCGAGAATTTTTCCTAAATTTTTTACTTTTTTATAAATTAGAGTTTTTTTTTTTTTGTTCATAGTTCACTTATTTCGGAAGACAAACATTTTCCCCTAAATTTTTAAGGTTTTATTATTATTTTTTTTTTAATGGTTCATTTTCAAGCAAAAAACTTTGGGAGTGAATAAATTCGTTAAATACGTTTCCCAAAATCTGAGCAACGCTAAACTCAACTGAGCATTTTGACCAAGAAATTAAATTCGTTCGTTTAGCGTAATGGTTAAGACGTTCGCCCAGCGATCTGGTGGTCAGCGGTTCGAGGCTCGGTGGAGGCGAGAAAATTTTAAGAGAAGTAAGATAAAAAAGATTTAAAATAAAAAATAGATAAACAAAAAAATATAATAATTAATAAAATAAATAAATTTAAAAAAAGTCAAAACAAAAAATTAAATTTTTCTTTTTTCTCAGTCGCTGGTGCTAGGCCATTTTCCTGCCCCTTTTCGCTAGCGAAACGACTGGTTAAAGGTGGCGCATAAAAGGACGACCTGTCCCCGGCAATGAGATCGTAATGTTAAATTCGCCAGCGTCTTGGATAGGAAAGGGACCGATCCCCGACACCCAGTGACTAGTGAAATCGCTAGTGTTGTGGTGGCTCCGCTGACTACTGGATACTTATGTATGTAGATACGAGGACATCGATATACTTCTGCCTTAATTTATTTTAATTGAATGGGATCTAGAGAAAGCGAGCAAACAATTTTCGATAAGGAACAATTCACGGACATTTGCTTGGAAAAAGCAATAAAAACGATACCTCGTTCGGAACAAAGAGCCTTGACTAGCCAATACCACAATAATTATCACGTCATTAGAGCTCTCTATAGTCGAATGCGAGGCAAACCAAAAACCACAGCTGGTATTTTGTGAAACAGTGCTCACACTTTCGAAGGTGAATTGAATTCCGCACATTTTGGATTTTTGGATTTCTGGATTTCTCGATTTCGTAGTTCGGTCGGTACCTTGCATTTTCACCTTTGTTGTTGCATTGGTCGTAGGAGTGCAAACGTGAGGAGACGAGCGAACGCATGAGAGGCTATGGAAATATGCAATTTCGAATGAACAAATGGACGAATGTTTCCGTGTTATGTATGTTTGTGTGTACTTAGATTTTCTATAAAATGCAAATATTTGCAACACAATTGCCGGATAAGGATAACAATGCGCACACAAAACAAAAATAATATCAATTCAACTCCAGTTAAAGGCAAAAATAAAAGCAAGCGAAACGGCAGCGTACAACAAGGAAAAAAAAACGAGATTGCATAGAAAAGCAAAATAGCAGAGCTTTCCATTGTTTTCGAGGATTTATGGATGCAAACAATCGCTGCCGACAGACATGACACAGGGGCTTCGTACCTGTCCAGGATTGCTGGCGCTGAGAGGCGCGGGGGTCACTTAGAGGCAGATATAAATATGTAGTTCCTAAGAATAGTTGGAAGCACACTAACATGAAAACGGATGTTTTGTGATTACATGCGCACTTGCAAACGGAAACGAGACCCGAGTAGGCTCGGTGCATCAGATTTATTAAACATGCTTCCAGGCTTTGCTCATGCATATGCAAATCACACGTTTGCCAATTGCGCGTTGACCTGGTTCCATGTTTAAACAATTTTATCATATTGAATTTTAAAGCCCCTAGAGTGACACTGAAGAAAAAAAATCATAAATATTTGACCCAAATCGTGCGTTCTTTGTTGTTAAATTGCAATGGGAAAAGCCGGAGACAAAAGCAGCCACCGATTCTCCAAAGGTAAAGAACATGAGGATTATCCGGGTGATTATTAACCTTAATCTCTGTATACATGCATTACAGGTTGACGGCAGGCAGCTGATAACACTGAAAGAGAAAGCGGCAAAGTAATCATTCTCTCTAGGATATTCAAATTTTTCATTTCCAGTCCCGGTTCGCTGTGCCTGTGTGTGTGCATTTGTGGGAGTGTGTATATCCCATTAGGGTATGGTATTTAAATATAAATGAGATAGTTTAAGGAACGAATAATTGGAAGCCAATATGAACGGTTTATTTCATTAACAAATAATTAAATGAGAGTTCCACGGGCACGAAGCACTTTTGTGAAATTAATTGCATCGCGAACAATTCAGCAGCTGTGAAGACGATGTGCCTCAGTACTACACCGAGATCCGCCGAGAAGGAGCTATTTACGAGGGGTTTTTTCCAAAAAAAAAAAAAAAACTCTTCTTCACAGAAAATACTAATGAGTTTTTGGCTTTGTCTGCCACTTCAAGCTTTCAGCATCTGAAGAATTAACAAAAAAAAAAAAAAAATACTTATTGCTGGAGCATTTATCTTTTTGTCAGCAATCTTTTAATGCTGTGAGCTCTGTTTATTTATTAAAATAGAAATGTGCCAGAAAGTGTTTGCGCTCAGTCAACAAGCGGCCAACAAGAAGGTGCGAAAAATCCGTGGCAAAGGAAAATAAAAGCACTTCTTGGAGTAAACAAATTAAAAGGAGCAACAATACAAAGAATTTCTATAAAAATGTAAATGAACCCCAGCAGTCTGTAAACAAAACAATGAATCAGGGAAGTTGTAAAGGAATAAATGCTTCCGAACCATAACTATCAATATCTGCATAGCGGATGGAATGTGTTTCAAAGTTCAATGAAATACATAGCTGACGAATTTGCCTCTAACACCAAAGAGTATTCACTAATTTGTTGGATCGATGCAAATGTTTGGGAAACCACAAGGCAAAGACGCAATGAAAAACGAAAGGCCTTAGATACATTTTTCAGCCGGCAACATCGGTTCATTCTTCCAAGCAACATTTCCATTTGCTCAGCAACATGTTCATGCAGCTTGGAAAGGTTCGATGTTCGCTCCGAGAGTACGCAGCGTGCATGATGCTCGGTATATCGTTCGGTGCAACGACCCTCACACAAGTATGATGCGTCCGGCTTCTGCTTGAAAAAACAAGTCGCCGCCGCTCTGCCGCCATCAGGTTGGTTCGAAAATTTCTCTGCCATCGCACGGTTGGTATGAGAATTTTCTCTGCCGCCGCTAGCTTGTTGGTGGCTTCCGCTCCCCGCAACTAGGTTTGTGGATGAGGGGCTTTCCCCGCAACCGAATCAGAGTTGCATGCCGATTTTGTATGGAACAGTTTCGTATGAGAGCCCGAGCGCTTCAGTTGTCGGTCGTTGATGGCGGGATTCGGTTAAATGACGGTTAATTCAAAAGCGCGAAAATTCGAAATTAACTAAGTAATTAATTAATTAATTGAAAATAGCAAAAAAAAAAAAAAAAACGCAGTGCAAGTGCTTGGAAATTTTTACAATAAATTAAGTTAAAGTGCAAACAATTTTAAAATTTTTAAATCGTCCATAAAGCGGACGTTACTTTTTCCAATTTGTGTTTTATATCAAAATGATCTGGTGTCCCATATTTTGTTATCAGTTTTTATGTTCATTTGAAAACAAACCCCATAATGATTAAGGATTAAAGAGTAAAAATTCTGACCTACCTCTGGATTAACAAATTGGATTTTCACCGGAAGTGGATTTTCCTGGGAGCAGCAAACGGTGAGTTGGAGCTTCATTTAGCATTTTGTACGGTAGCATCGTAAAGTGGAGTTCATATTGCATTGCACGTTTCTGAAATAAAACGAATATAATTTTAAGAGGGAATATTTTTATTACTGTGCGCACTTTTAGAAGTGTTTGTTGAGTGTCAATAGAGGAACACAGAAACAAATAGAAACCGCTCAAAACTTCGAGACGCTATCAACGTACCCATAATATCTGCCAGCATCATCAAAAAACTTTTACGGCCAACAACACCTTTGTTTGCTAACATTTCAAAAGCGAGCTTTGTTTACTCATTTGGCAATGATGAACGTTCAAGCAAACGCATTTACGATCCTCCTGATGAAGGGTTCGTGGGCACGCGGTTTCAAGACCCGATGCTCCTGCATTTATGTAAATTTACCCAAGCTATTAGAAGCCTTTTGCTGGATGCACAAAGAATTCAAAGATTTCCTGGATGTGGCTCCGACTTATTGTCGATTGCGTTACGATAGCGAGTGTAAAGTAGCATAAGCGATTCCGTAGAAAGTATTCTTATTTCGCGTTAATACCTCCGCATGTAAGAGATCATTATATGCTCAGGATTTTTATACCCGACACACTCTGTGTGGTAACACCCAGAACCAGTCGAGATAGACCATACAAAACGTGTATAGAAATGACCAGCCTCATCAGGAGATTCGATTTAGACATGTCCGTCTGTCTGTCTATCTGTCTGTCTATCCGTATGTCTATTCGTCTGTCTATTAGTCTGTCTGTCCGTCTGTCAGTAACTAGCTTTCCTGTCGAAGGAATTGAGCTATCTTGACCAAATTCGATATACGTATTGGCGGGAATATGAGTGAGATCAAATCCGATGATCGAGCAGAGCGGACTATTTTAAGGGTACCTTCAGTCTCCTATACTTGATTGATTCAAATGTGACTGGAACAAAACCTAGAATGTATGCTTCTTCTATAGTCATAAACATCCTATCCAAAAATTTTATTGATTGCTCCAAATTCGTCATATGAGGCTCCTGATTGTCATGAAAATCTCCAGCTTTCTTTATCTAGATTCAGCCTTACCTATTATCTGTGTCGGGTATTGTGTTGTCAGGTTCGTTTGTATTTCAATGTGTATGGTTCGTTGTATTGATTTATTGACAATTCGCACATATTTACACTCCAAACTGTTAATGTTTTTCCACTTAGAAAATTGTTTCAAAAACATTGGCAACTTTTTACTCTGAGGCGTTTCGTCCGCGAACACCAACAGTAATTAATGACACTAAACACTTAGAACGCATCCAGTAAACTCAAAGGCTCATGCACAATTTGTGTAAAAATGCGGTGAACGAATTTCGCCACAGAATTAAATTTTGCAGGCGGCAATTATTTTGTGAAATCAAAGCTTTGCTTTAAGTCATTTTTATGTTAAAATTAAATAAAAAAACCGGTGACAATTTTTCTAATTTGAAAAATCTTGTCCATCCATTGTCCAGGTTTCTTAAGTTGTACTGGATCTTATTATTTCGGCAAGTTGTCCGATATGCAAAAATAATAAACGAACATTTCATTTGGTTCATTAAAGCGTTAGATAGGTACTCAAAATAGATTGTGGGAATATAATAAAACAATTTCTGAAGTATCAGAGGATATGTTTATTCAAGTGCTTTGTTTCCGATTACGCCTTAAAAATAGAGGCAATTTTATTGGTGACAATTCTAAATGGTTTTTATTCGTTACAAAGCGTATGTCTTCATCGCTTTGACAGATTTCTACATTCCATTCATTGTGTGTGAATTCAGATTTATATCTTTGTTGCTTACCTATGTACTTTGAAAATTGTCACGGCTTTTCGTCCTCGTAGTGGGCCTGTTTTCCCAACTTCGCCAACATTCTTTATTCATTGATTCATTCTTTTCGTTTTTTTTCTTAACTGTTCAGCGGTAGAATTTTTCACTTCACTTGTTATTTTTCCCATGGCATCACATCTTCCCATCAATGTCAGTCAGCATTAGTCGCATCCACCTTATCCCGACATGCGTCCCTTCATTCGTTGATGCGTTCGTTCGTTCGTTCGTGCGCTCGTTCGTTCCTCTCTAAATAAAGTTTTTGCAGCTTAAAATTTTTACTTTCCATCACCAAAGCGAGTACATCAAAATACTCAAAACACTACCCTGCCCACTTCGTCCTTCTGTGACTTTCTCCTTGCAGATTTCAGATTTCTTATCACGGTAGAAAAGAAAAAGACGAAGCAAAGACAAAAGGAAAAAAATCAGTGAAGCATCTAAAGTACCACTCGCCGTAGACGGCTGCCTTCCTTGTCTTCATTACACGGGTCCGCGTGCTAGCTCGTTGTGTGTAACCGTGTAAGTGAAATGCGTCACTGTCATTCATAATCAGTGTTCGTTCGTTCCACCGCCCTTAAACTTCATCACAGATTGTACTCCAAAGTTTCAAAGTCCTCTTCCTTGGCCACGTCCTTTCATCCACTCTATGCATGCACCATCCCATCCCATCCCATCCCATCGCTTTCGATTTCGCTTTCGCTTCAACTTTCTTCTAGTAGTGAGCTGAATTTGAAAATTTTTAAGCTTTCTTGCTCGGACAATTTAAATAGAGTATTTACATAAGAAAAATCTGCTCATTTTAATAAGCTGATTACGGCTAAAGGAAAAAACGTGACAGGTTCGTTCTCGTTCGGTCTTATGCGTTCGAGAACAAAGATAAAAGCAAAATCGAATTGTACGTTTTGCATCCTCTGCTCTTGATGAAAAGGCGCTAAACTGTCAGGCATCCAACGTGGAAGAGAGTCAAAGGCGATGGCGATGGCGATGGCTCCGACTACGGCTTAGATCCGTGTTTCATCACTTTTGCCGCAAGCGCTTTTCGAATTGTTGCTGTCACTATAAGCGCCTGCGTGGTACTCCAGTGGATTTAGCAAGCAATTTTCAAAAGTACGAAGAACCTTAAGCGAAAAGTCAAGAAAAAGCCGGCTCCACTCGATTCACATAAAATGTCGTGGAAAATGGCAACAAAAATGAAATTTGTGAAATGAAAATGCAACGCGTTAGTCAGGAAAACACCGTGAAAAGTTTGAAAAAAGTTCGCCTGATTATTGTGCATGAAGTGTAGCCAAAGGAGGAAACTGAAGGCGAACGAAAAAATGAAAGGAACTATTATTGTCCCCGGCTAATAATTCACAATATGGCAATGGCTTAGCAGTCACACTCCAATGAATTACGACTTTAAAACTTGCCGTTTGAAGGAAAAGAATAATCGGAGTAGTTAGAGGCACGGGAATGATAGAAATATGCTCGTGCCATCGAGCAACGCATTCAATAAGAAGAAGAATAATAAATAATAATAATAATAATAATAGTTGCTGCGACATAAAAGAGCATACGAATTTGAATTTAAAGTCTTAAAGTTTTCCTAAGAGAAAGTCCATGTGAAAAGTATAAATGAGCATTTGTGGAAAGGATATGAAATGCCGATAAATGGCCCGAGGTACTACATTGGAATACATAAACTGTTTAGAAAGGCTTTGTAGTTACCTCAGTAGCGATTGTGAAATCGAGAAAACACTAATTGAAATGTCACATGCACATGTGTTGCTCGGAAGTAGCCCCAGTGCTGCTCAATTACCCTGTTAAAGCATGTATTGTTATTCTTTAAGGCTTCTGGGGGAAAATAGAAATTGCTTTCACGTTTCATTTAAAATTTTCGGAACTCAGCCGTTGCATTAAATTTTCCTTTCAACATTGCTTTTCCCGTTGTTCTTTAAGGGTGAGAGCCGTCCTGGACACGAACCGAAACAGAAACAGACACACGCACAGCCACAGAAACGAAATTACGATATTTCCATTAGACATATCTTCAGGTACACAAAATGTTCTTTTCCTTCCTTTGCCTTTGCCTTTGCCTTTGGTACCTACCAATTAACTCATCAAAGCATACAGAGGACAATTTTTGAAAAGCAAACAGCATTCAGTATGCCCTGCAAAATAATTTAGTAAGAGACGACGCATCTTGAAGTTCCCTTCGAAATGCCTCTTTTTTTTCCTTTGAGCCTCTTAGATGAAAGCTTTTCCTGTTAATAAAACTTAGGAAAACGTTATAACAATTAGCTAATTGGATTCATTCCTTAAAGCACCATAGCTTAATCTTAACATTGACTCATTATCTAGCGACCGTTATCTGCTTTAAGCCATGGCAACAGCTTCCACAATTGAGACTCGTCGTCGCAAAAGATACCTGCGCCCAGGCTGAAATTGATTACCTTCTACAGAGTATCAATTTCTGTCTTTCGTATTTTGTTTCGAGTTGGGTCTCCCACGTTTTCATTTTCTGGCTTTCATTGTGTTTCATCTACTCCGTATTCCGTACTCTCCGTACTTCGGGTTGCCCCTACGCAGTCCTGTTCATCAACATGACTTAATCTTGAAATAAATCGATTTTTTCTGTTCCAACTTGAATTCCGACCTATTCACTTTTCGTGTTCGTTTCTTTTCTTTTCTTCTGCGTTCTGTGGAAGACACTGACGGCGAAGTGTGTACGCTTTCAACTCGATTTGAGCTTCATTATCCTACTTCAAGACTGCTTAAGGGACAATTTGGATTCGTTTTTGCTACGTGCAGATCCAGATTCCATCCTGCGCTTATAATCATAATGGAGATCATTTAGCAACGTGAAAGGTGCGATTGAAGACCAGATACACTTAACTTAATCGCATGCGACATTTCAATTCATTTCGAAAGTTTATCTACTTTATTCAATCCAGAAAAAGCAGATAAAAGTCAAGAAATCGAATTGTTTAAAGAAAAATAAATACGAAAATAAAAAGTATTTTTTCCAACCCAAAGTAATTTTATACTTTTGAGATGAGATGGGGAAACAAGTTCGAACAAAAAATTGACAATAAATTTTCTTAATCAAATGGAACGAATTTGATTATGCTCCGTAGGAGAAAACCTCTGAAGCAGTTTTTTTTTGGGCAGAGCGCATAGCAACGGAAAATGCATATGGACGACTGTGTATGACTTGACTGCATTTTCGGCGAATGGACTGGACATATGTGTGCACGTTGGGTAACGAATGTGCCCGGATCGAGGCAAAAAACAGCAGCACTCCGAAGAGGGTTAATTGAAAAACGCACGTCCCATATTGTGTGATAAAGCAGCAAAACGAAAGTAAACAAACTGAAAAAGGCACAATGAGCGAGCGGGGAAGGGGGAAATTGGAAACGTTCTCTCGTAATGGGTGAATGTAGCAAATAAATAATGGAAAGACGTTAGCGACCGGATTAGATGAATGGACACCTACAATCGTCGAAGTGTGTTCTCGCATTCAACCCTTAAAACGTCATTATATGTATTTATCTTTGTGTATATTACCTTTTCGGAAAATTTGAATAGTTCGTCCAATAGACACAAAATCGGCACAACTCAAAATTTCGCATTTCTGTGAAAAAAAAAAATCCAATCTCTTTTGATCCCTGGAAATATTAATTTTTTTCACAATTTAATATTCCTATTTAACTGCCGAATCAATCAGCATAAGTACTTATTAATTTTCTAGGTGTTGATTTACCTGCAGTAAAGGCAGTAAAATATGAAAAAATTAATTAAAAACGTTTTGAATTGTGCCGGTGTTTGTGTTTGATGTGCGGTATATTTAACCCATTTTCAATTAAATTAAAGAAAATTGCCAAAGTATGGTATCGTTTCGGGGCTGCGAAGCTACCTTTTATTTTGCATCACTCGAGATAAAAAGGATGTCTACATATAGGAATTCCCATGGTGGAGTCCGTGACAGTCGTTCGCCTTCAAATGAAAAAATCACGAGTTTTTTTTAAGCCAGTATAAAAATATGTGACCAGAAATATTTGAGCTTAAATCGCATGATTTTTTATCAAGAGAATCCCTTTGAATTTTCTTTTTATTGAGGTATTAATTTCAAGTTAAAACTCGTTAATTACGCTTTAGCTTCCTATTTTCAAAACACAGTTCAATTTTTTACCCCGTAATTCGGATTAAATTGCTAGAAAATCCCATTATTTTTATTAATTTTTAATAGCCATTTTTGATTTTTTATTGATAAATTAATATTCTCAAAATAATTTGGCAATAGTTACAGCCATTAGAATAGCGAAAATGTTACCAAGAAAACAGTACGAATAGCAATAAAAATTTCACAAAGGACAGAAGATCCTCACAGTTAGTTTTCGTAAAGCAAGAGCCGAATCTGGCCGCCAATCTTCTAAAACAGAATCATCACAAAATTATTTTTATCATTCTTTTTATTTTTATAACATCAAATATAAACTTGAATTTCGTTCGTCTTAATTTCAGAATGTGTGCTGCCATCGAAATAAAATATCACCATGTTAGGAATTTGACACGAGCTACGACCTCAAACGCCCAGCTTTTTAGTTTTCGTTTATTTATTTAATTATTTACGGCTTTTCATTTGGAAAATTACGATAACTACGACATTCGCATAGACGAATAGATATAATACCTACTTATTGTTCCTACCAACACGAAGGCATACCCATGTGGGAAATGTTCGACGACGTGATCGAATGTGATGAGTGCGGAGGAGTCGTGGGAGAGCCACCGAAGTTCACCATACCACCGCCACCACGACCCCCGTTCCTTGGCGAATATGCCCTAAGTAATTGTAATGAGGAGGAAATGGCACTAAAGGCGAAACAAGCCTGGGAGAGCGATATTTGTGAATCAATGCCGGTAAGTACCTTGTGTATTCGTAATGAAACAAAATTAAATACAATCCGAAGGAATTTTAAATTAAACATTTTAAAGCAACGAAATGTCATCGAAAGCTGACGCTTGGATGTCATTTCTCGTCGTCGTCGTTGAAAGTTGAAAGCCTTTAATTAAAACAAAAACAAGAAACCGCAACGGAATTATCCTCGTTGAAACGCGTGCATCAAATGTGGCATGAAGTATTAACAACAGATGCTGAAGTCAAAAATCAAAACAAAAAGCGAACATCCCTCTTCCTTTTCCCCGTTCCAATGTCGAAATTCACATTCTTCTCAGCATTGTCATGGCACAAACATTAGTATTTTATACCCTCTACGAGTGAAAGTCGTTAACCAAAGCAATCTTGTAACATATGGCGTACCATCAGCCGAACACAACCGAACCACCACTTCACCCAAGCTACATAGGCAGCCTATTCTCTCCAAAATAGAATGGCCTAATGTAGTATAGAATAGTTGGAGGAACGTTCTCAACATCAACATCAATAACGCTTACAATAACAATAAAAAAATACTTGTCCGCCTAATGACGTTTTATGGATTATTATCTAAATGAGAGTTTTCGCACACGCACTCGACGGAAACACTGATGAAAATGTCCTTTACTTTTGTTAAGGTGTGCATCATTGGGTACAAATTAGAATTTTAAAAATTTTTTTTTTGCTATAGTTAAAACGCCGCTTAAAATTACAAATGAAAGCAATTTCGACTTTCCGGTTTCAAATCCTTTTGATTTTTTCTCCCTTGCCCGTCAAAGGAACTTCACTCCTTCAATTTTATGTTGAAGCAACAATGAATCTCCAAAAAGACAACAATGAAATTTAACATTTTATGTTGCCTCAGTAGGAAAATTGTTTTAAATGAATTCATGTCTTTCGAAAAGTGTCGATTCGATTCCATAGAAAAACCAGAAAAAAATTTTTCTGACTGCTTTTCCATGCCGTAAAAAACGAAAATGTGAAGGCCAGAAGGCCCGATAAAATCACCTAGTCCTGGGCCACAAGAAACGTGGCAAGCTTTTACGGCTTACATCATATCATTCTGCTTCGCTCACTTCAATTGAAAATACGAAATTTGTATGAGGCTTGTACCGTCTTGTAGTACCTTGATGCGCTTGATTTCCTTTGAATAAAGACAGACAGTCTACATCTAAGCACACTTCCTTCCGACCTTTTGATTCGCGAAAGTAGGTATCTACCAAAAAATTTTTATTGTTGTGGAAATTCAATCTCCTTCCACGCACTCGTCGCACTCTCCGCACACCACACGCTTTCCTTGCTCGCCCTGCAAAAAGGGCATATTCCCAGTTGTGCGGCCACAAAAGTACAAAGAGCGAGTAGGGATAAAACTTTTTGAAGCTTGAACACTTTAAGTACATACATATTGGGAGGAAATTACAGATAAGCATGCAAAGCGTTTGATGGACTTCTAAGATAACAGCATTTGAATTTTTCTATTTTTTCTCTTATTTTTTATATTAAGATTAAAGCATCTTCCTATAGGATTCGAGTGCTGTGTATAATGAGTATATATACGGACAAGTGTATATCATAACTCAAAGCTTTTAATACAGGCGTGCGAGTATATCTTTTGAAAGAAAATATTTAGATTAAAAAGTCGTTCAGATTTTTCTCTTTGTTACATATCTACTATTTTCTCTCAGTCAAGTCAAATGAATTTTCTAGAAATACGAAGTAGAGAAAATACTACGAAGCAACGTTCCTTCCATCGCACAGAGCTTAAAGGATTTTTTAAAATTTTATTCTGAAAACTAGGAGCGCATTTCTCCAGTCAGCTACATACATACATCAGTCAGATACCGCAGCCATAATCATATAAAATGAGATATTAGATTAAAAGGAAACGATTTCCAATTTCTCGTTTTCGTGAAAAAGTCTCGCAATCAAACGAGTCTGTGAGTGAAAAATATTTATATTAAACATATTTATATATGAAAATATCTTTCAATACTCGGTTTCCTTTTTTTGGTGCTGCAAGGACATTTCGCCTGCACAAATCTGCACACACCCTTCATGGCGAGATTTAAAATTTCTTATTGAAATGTGCGAATGTACGGTTCTATGCTTTCCAAATAAATGATGTGATTGAGTTAAAAATGAAAAAAAATATATATAAAGGAGACAGATGGAGTCGAATCGAATCGAGTTGTGTGACAAAATTGAAGTTCACCAATAAATCACATAGAAAATTCTAAGATGAAAAGAGGATAAGACGCAAAGAGTCCACATTGCGAAATACAATACGAAAAGAAAATCGATTTCATAAATAGATAATTCATAATGATGATATGAGAATGTTAGAGCGATATTTCTAGCTGCTTAATAAAAGCTTTCAAGCATTTATATATTAATTAATTGAGTAGTTTGAAATTCCTACTTATGTTGTTATTGTATAGGTAATTCCATCAAAGTCATGCTACTGCTCAATTTAACAAGATGCCTATTCGTGAAGAAAATCTAAATCACCTCAAAGTTTACCAAAAGCCCCGAGAGCAGCACAGACGCGTCGCCCTGTTGAAACAACCTGTGACACCAGAAGTTTTTAACTTAGGCATACACACACACACACACGCACACGCACGCACATACAAAGGGACTCCCAAATTAGAGCAAACAAAAGCAAATATCTTATAAGAACAAACAAATAAGAAAAAAAAAAAGAAGAAAAAAGAAACGTACATGTTTCCAAACAATTTCACCAAAAAGTGGTTACAAAAGAATTTTTGTAGTGATTTTGTTGGTGAATGGCAGCAGCAAGGAGTGCTGGCATATGAAGGCCGTTAGCGCTGGCAGTGTGGAAAGTGTAGAAAGTGTAGAAAGTGTAACATAAACTTAAACGAAAAAGCAACAGAAATGTATGGAAACATGCTACCCATTCGTCCCACGTGCTCCACCACAGCTTCCGGAAATGGAAGTAAAGAGCAAATAAAAATGTAAAAAAAAAAAGAAAAAAAACTTAACGTTTTTACGGATTGATATCCTTTTACGGTTGCAAGTTACATGGCACGTCCTGATGTGCTTTGCTATCTTCTTTGTTTTTGCTTCTTAGCCGCTGTGCGAAACTTGTAAATAATCAAAATTCTTTGCGTTAGTGCCAGACTCAGAGCAAAAGGGAAGAGGAAGTTCAACAACACACACACACGCGTAATAGCGCACACATGCACATCGATTGTCTTCTTTTATACATGCGAGAAGTGGCGCAAGAGTTAAAAAGTTCTTATCGAACTTTTTGCCGAGTTTGTTGTGATTGTCGGCTTTAAAATTGATGTTTGGATTTTTTGTTGCTTTGAATAACTTGCGGGAAAGATGCACTATTAGGTTGATTTCGCCCCGGAGAATTCGAAATGACTTAGCGAAGTGAAAAATTGAAACTTTTCAATAAGTCCTGTGATAAGATGAATTCACTCGCGACAGAAGAATTTGCTCATGAACTCAAAACCTTTTCCCGATTCGAAAAAAAAAATACAAAAACAGTTCGCCGTAGCCCCCAGGCAATAAATGTGTAGATTTCTCTAATCCGATTTTATCTACAGTTGATATTTTTCGATATTCAGGTATGAGGTATATATGTATATCTATATATATATTATTTTTTTTTTTCAATATTCTTTGTATTAGCAGAAGCGCCTAATGGTCGGAATAAATTGCTATTGGGTTGATTTGAAATCAATTAAATTGTGAAATATAAATTTTCAAAGTAGCTCATATCTTTCCTGTGTGAAAGGGAAGTGAAAGAGAGTAGCTTAACGGTAGCCAGTACTCATAATTAAATTTGCCGTCGACGATAACGTTTATTTGCACCTCACTAGACGACTCGTTCGGCGTTCTCATGGACTTGTGTAAATACATTTTTTTTCCGATAAGATACGCTAGTTTCAATTTTGGTCGCGTCCAATTAATCAAACGACTGCGCAACTGCCTCATGGAAAATCTCACCGTTGTCGCATACTTCGAGTGGCCGCAGCTGGTGCGAGTACCTACCAGATTCAATGTTTGCTTTTGACAATACCTTGTTTATCTTCCCAAAAACACAAAAAAAAAAAAACAAAAAAAACTATCCAGGGATAACAATGCCTGATAAATTTATCGATTCGATTTTTCAATTGCTCGTTAAATAAAACTATGTCGAGCGATTTCCCGAATGTGGAACCATACAATCGCACATACATATGCACATGTGTATCTATATGAGTGTGTGCTCTGGGTGGTGCTCATGACTAATTCGATTTCGTGATCACGGCTTTATGACTGACTCTCACTCCGAAATAACACAACTCAGGTTTATTTACCACATACAAATTTTTTTCTTTTAATTGTTTCCTTTTTTTTTATCATTGGAATCGATTTTTCCAAAAATTTTCTATAATAAGGTTGCATTGGAAAGTACTCCCATATACATACATATGTAGGTATTTATAAACAAGCACATATCAGTCTAAGAAGACTAACCCACATGCAAGTGTTTATTTTGAATTGTGCTCTGCGGGCTTGAGCTCTTGCCACATCTGGTTTATAATCAGCATCGCCAAGATTTCTTGCGCTTATCGCATTCTCTTTGATTACGAATGCTTAGAAAAAATCGGGTACCGTTACACATAATTAAATGATTAATTGCACTAAGAATTAAGAAAAAATATGTATGTTTATACTGTATATGCGTTTGGAGGAGATATAGGAACGGAGCAATTGGTTATCAGTGAGATTGCAATGCGTATCGTCAAAATGTGTGTCAGAATTGGAATTTTTAATCGCAATTGATCCCGTGGCTGTTCACAAATATTCTTTGATCAATAAAACTTTTGCTTGTCTCGAATCCAGAAATTTATTTTAACGCTATAAAATCAAAACACTAATATATTTCCTTCTTTTTTTTTACAGATGCTCGATGCTAGTCTAAACAGCAGCCAATCCTTGCAGACGACGGCTATCATTGTAGTGTTCACGTTACTGCTCATTTTGGTTATACTGATTTCATCGCTTTTTGTATGGAAGTAAGTAAAAAAAAACATTTTCTAATAAGTATTTAACAAGTTCGCTGCCGCTTCTTAAAACATTTGGAAAATTAAACTCATCTCTCGAGCAAGAGTGAAGACTTATCGAATCAAGGACTTAGCCGAAACTGGGGAGATCTGCTAACCGAAAGGTTGTTGCTCCCAAAATAAGCCATCAAGCTTTCAATCTGTGTGCTATAGTTCTCAGAAGCTCCAAAAATTTGGTTCCACTTAAGATGTTACAATATTGAAACTCTCTTTTGACTTTCCAAAGGCGCTGATGAGTCACAGTCACGAAGTGACGAAATGTGGCCATAGCCGCCAATCGTGGATGCTTCGTGCGGCTTAAGCTCGAATATTTTCAATTATTCTTTGGAAAAAGAATATGCATCTCGCACATGTGCTTCTCCAGTGTTACAACTAAAAATTTGAAATTTTTCAGAAAATTCAGTTTAGCCGAATGCAGTCTAGGTGCATTCGTATCACGAAGAGAGAGATATAGGTAGCTGTTTTTGCGCTTAGGCAGACAGATGACCTTTGAACACAATTGTTGCATTAACCGAAATTTGACAAATTTTGAGTTGTGACACTATTGAAGCACATGTTCGATATATTCTTAACTATTGCAAAACCAATAGATGAGACCTGAAGAACATGTTAATCATCCATCTTCTTCTGCTTACCATTCGAAGGTGTCCAAAGTCAGGAAACACAACCGCAGGAACTTTGAACATAGCTCCCTTTTCAATTCCATTACCAACAACTGGTTTTCAACATAGAGAAAAAATACTTATAAAAGCTGAATAAAAGCCTAATGGAAAAAGAAATGAGAAGAAAAAAAAAGCACCCGAACAGAAAATGCTCAAATTTCGCAAGTTATGCGTTCACCCGAATTCGAAATATTTTGCATATGCAAAAATAAATAGCAAAATCTCGGTTAATCAATTCATTGGATCGAGGCCGAAAAATGAAAAAAATGCGTCCAACGAGTATGAATTTTTAGTCCCAATTGAGTTAATAGCAATGTTTTAAATAGATACCATTGAACGGGAGATATGGAAAAAGTTCCATAAAGGGTTTTGTGAAATATAAAGCCGGAAAACTTTAATTTGTTTGCCCCATTTATTTCGAAATATTCAGTTGTCGTGAACTGTTTTTCATTATTTGTGTTGACTGTAGTCGGTTATCCTTTCGAAATGGCAAAATTTTTATACAAAGTTTTTGCTCTTTGAAATGAAAAAATTGCGGGCCCCTAAATACCCAATCAAATAACACTCCAACTTGACGATGTGTATCCTTCACTTCTGTTTACAACCGACTTCAAAGATTGCTATAATTTGATGAATATTTCAAAGTGAACTATTATGCCGCCAGCTGGTCAGAAAAAAACAAAAGAAGCTGGATATCTTAAAATACGCACCAAATGAATTCAAATCAAATGTTATATGGGTGTACCTACATATTTTGAATTTCCTCTTCATATTCATTGAAGCAAGAAATTACCTTTAAAACAAAAACTCGAAAGATTATTCTGCGGAATCTGCCCTACTTTTCGTGCGGCATAAAGAGAAGTATGTATTTGTCTTGCCTTCTTCCCGGACTGAAGCGTTCTTTGTGGGTTGTTTATCAACAATAACTTTTATTTTCCTTCCGTTTTTACTTATTTTACTCTGGTGGCCAGATTATATACATATAACATAAAGTTGAGAAAATATACATACAGCTATGCATGTCGGTGTGATGTGTCACATTTGACTACACGCTGGAATGGAATGCTGGTTCGTTTCTTCGAGTAGTACATAGTACATTTCTCGCATTCATCTAACTTTGAACCTCCACTTTTACTTCTGCGCCTTCCTACTTTTATAGACGTACACGGATACTAAGACTTCGGTACTTTTGAATTATGTCGTAGAAAACTTTGTTATTGCTGGTGTTTGTCTTACTGTTACTCTGATGCCTTAGCACCCCCAAGTCGGAGTGTGTTGCCTATGTCACAAAAATTAAAAATGTAAACAACACCCAGAAGTGTGTTCATTTTGTTGCTTGGATTTCTGATAAACAATTTTCTAATTAAATTGCCGCACACACTTTGAGTCATAAATTAATTTAGAAAACAAAACAAAAAACGAAAAAAAACATATTTGCTTCTTTGCACTGATTGCGAAGCTCGAGCGCAGAAATTCAAACGATTCTTTTACTTCAACAAAATAATATCGCTTCTGATGTTTTTGCAGTCATTGCATTGAACAAAGACATAAAACACTTTAATCAGTTGCTGCTGCCTTTGCTAAAAACAGATAAAAAATTATTCAAACATTCACACAAAACGACCTTCTATGTATGTATGTATATCGAGTGCAGAACTCGTGAGCCCCATCAGCTCCAACAATGCTGTTATATAACGACTAGAATGGAAGAAATGATTTTTTCACGTGAGAATGCGATCGTATTCCAGCAGCTTTTCAGCTTGTGGCACAGAAATTCATTTGAAATGTATGTATATGTATGAACACGTTTGCCAAAAAGGGGAATTTCCATCAATGAAATATGTAGGTACATCTAGGATATCAGCATTCCCCTAAAGTATTCGGTTATTCACACCCGCGCGCAGTCCACTCAATTATTCATGCATTCATATATTAATTTTTATTACACTCACAATTTCATTATGTTCCCACATAATGTGCCTCTGTGTAGGCCGACCGATATCGCCCTTCGATTTTTGCCGCATCCAAGATAAGAGCTCACTAAATTAAATATATTCGCACACGAATACACAACTATAAGTACATATCGCACCATGGCAACTAAGAGACACAACTCAAAATTTGCCATTTTTCAGATACGCGATAAACACACATCGCAGTGTCAATCAAAGCAAGAAGAAAGTATTACGGCTTTTTCGCATTTATAATAGAAACGATGGATTTTCCTGCAGGTAGACAGGTAATTGGAACAAGATCGACATTATAACTCAAAATTCAAAGATTTTGAGTTGTGTCGCTTTAGTTGCGCGGGTGCGATATGTGCTCCTGATTCGAAGAAGTCTCTCTGCGAAATTGTATTTTTCGAAGCTTATTCATTTAAATTGCAATAAATGAAATTGATATTTTCTTTTTCAAATCTCACTGTGTATCCTATGGTCTTGTCGTACGAAAAAGATTTGCTCGAAGAATCCTTGCCTCATATAGTATGCATGGAAACGTTGGTACGTTGTACACAGATGAGTACTTAATGGTTTTTATTTAATAAAGTTTACCTCTTTGTTGTTATTTATTCAAAATAAATAAAACCAGTAAGGGTGTTATAGTCCAGTGAGCTTAAAAATTCAATACCCGACACACATAAACGAGCAGCTTATATTTGATTGGATTTTTGTTTTAACAGATCCCACGACCATTAAGATAAATTGTTCCGGAGATTTTTATTATTAGCAGAAAAAAAATCCACATATGCCGACTTACGTCGATTACCTTGTGGATTGTGTATATAAAACAAATATTCGCAATCCGCCCCCTTTCGCCTTATTGAAATATTTCGAAAAAAATATAATTTAAAAAGTTTTTGCGATTTCCTTGATGGACCCAAATATTGGAGGTCCCCTTAAAATTGGACCGATCAAGTTTGAACTTCTTCCTACTGATTCCTTCTGATAAAAAAACAAAAATGTGTACACAAAACAGATGGCTTAATCGAATTCCCTGGTGGTTCGGGTGCTACGCACGCATGCACAAACGCAATACACCCTCGACACAGGAGTGTGTCGGGTATAAAAATTAATGCATTCCTTCAAGTTGTCAGTTGTGTGAGGCAGTGAACTGTGAGTCATTAAGCGAAGGTGGACATTGTATTTATCTGAATGCGAGTAAACGGACGCTTAAGGGATTTAAACATGAGTTATTGAAGCAGAATTTAAAATCTGAATTTCCTATAATTACCTCAATTATTTTCAATAATAAGCTGATGAATTTTTATGTATGGCCAAAAACGATTTTTATATTGGCATCTTCAAATACTGTCAATATGAATTTAATAAATTTATATGTGCTTATGTATGTATGTACACATGTAAATAAAGAGTCCTTCATTGTATTCGTATTTATGGCGAGTTTATTTGATATTGCATTACCATTTCTTTTTGTCGCTGTGGCGCGTTCATTAAATTTTGATGAAAAGCATTTGCAATTTAAAGCATTCAAGCAGCGAAGATAGAAAGGCGTACCAAAAATCCTTAAGGTAAATAAAAGACTGTAATAAGCGAATAAGTCGCTTTGATGCTTGATTTGCGCTTTGTGCGTTTTATGTATTTTCCCTTTTTCATTGAAAATAAAGGCCCCAAACAAATAAGCAGTACTTGTCCCATCGAACCCCTTGGGGATACTAACAGGAAACTTTCATGTTGCTTTTCCCTCATTCACGAGTACATGTTAAGAGCTTGCTATTTTATTTTATTGCTTGCTTTCTGGAAACAATTCACTTGCTCTTTAAGCTCCTATTGTAGCCCTTATTGTCCTGGAAAATGTAAATACAGATACTAGAGCAAACGCAAAAATAAAGAAGCACGGTATATGTTGCAGTTCCGAATCATAAAAGCGTCAGCCTCAAATTAAGTGCAAATCCCAAAAAAAAAAAAAAAAATTATAATAAATTGTTGACCCAAGGTTTTTGTGAATTCTTGATATATATACATGTATACATATATATAAATATATATTTATATGTATTCTGTTAGTAGGAGTTTGTGTGAAAGCAAAAAGAAACCCGAATTTTAGCATCCTTTTGCCAATTCAAAGCGTTTGTTCATTCCAACGGCAAAGAAAAGACAATCGGAAAATTCAAAATTTTGCTGATTCAGGCGACGCTTTCGTAGCCACGTTTCGCGTTCTCTATATGTCTAGAAATTTCCACGTAAAATTAATTGAGTTCTAACAAATTTCTTCATTTATTTACCTTTTTTTTTTTGTATATGCTCTGAAATATTATTTGGCTGTGAAATCCTTGTGGCATGCCACATAATAGCATTTCCTTATTAAATTTACTTTAAAGAAAAAATCCAGACCAAAGCTTAGATAACCTCAGCCAGCGGTTTTAATCTATACTTTATGTACGCTGCGAACGAAAATTATAAATTCAGCATTTTCGTGTGTAATTTTTCATTTCGAACATCCTCCACGTTTGAAGCTCGTGCTAAGATACATACATACATAGTAGAAATCGCTGCAAATGCGTACGCGTTCATTCGGCCGTGGGCTTTAAGAACCCAAACAAGCTTCAATTTTAATATGTTATTCGTCTGCTTTCTTGTCTGGTGCTTGGGTTTGAGGAGATGAGCGAAGATATATATGTGTGTATGTATGTATTCACTTCTTACAATTTCTTTAGAGTGCCTAAAACTGAATGTACTGCTGCTGCCAGCACATTTCCAACGTTTGGGTACAAAGACAAAGCGAAAGAAATTCGTGGCATACTTGCCGGCGCGGCTCGGCGCGGCGTCACGAACACAAACCGCATTCGCGCTGGCAGCTCAATGTTTAACGCTTTAAAACCGAGAAATCGAGTGCGTAACGCGCACTTCTAGACGTAAATGAAATTCCCACTTGACATCAGACATATGTTACAATGTTGTCAGTTAATTTTTTATAAGTCTGAGGCTTCAAATGCGTAATTTATCAACAAAGTACGCTTCAGCTGCGGTGATCAGCGTACAGGTACACAGATTCTTACACGATTCCCTTTCTGAAACCCATTGTAACCGTCTTTAGAATTTAATTTATTGTCGCTGTCATGATTATAGCTTCGAGAGTAAGTTTAATAAAGTTCATTTTATGGGGGCACATTCACAATCCACACCCCCACATCCCCCAAACCCCCAAAATACGTCGTTCGTTGATGTCGTAAGGACATGTACCTTCTAAGGAAGACTGTCGGTGGCAGGCGTGCGCCACCGCGGCCGGCCTTCTCTCTGCTTTTAAGTGATGACGGTACTGGGTAGCTTATGTGCGGCCTGCCTACACAAGCTAACGATGTGCAATTTTATTCGACATTCAAAATTGCGGACTTCCTTCCGCTTTCACTTAATTCATCTTGACAAAAAGAGAATTTAATTGAAAATTAAATAAGAAAATAACAAGAACAGCAAAAATTATAACGGGGCTCTGCTTCAAAATTGAAGCGCATTGTGACTATGGAGCGAAATAGAGCAGTCGGTATAGAACGGATATGATGATTTATGATAGCATTATGATGTAATGATTATTAAATATTTATTAAAACAAAGCAATTTCAATGGCATTCGGCTATTAAGGACATCCTCCTATCCTTGCTAGACGGAATGCCGCAAACAAGACTCCACTTCCCTAAGTGGGTGGTTGAAGCATAAATCAAGAACTTGCGATTTCCTACTTTTTCTGTGAGTGATAGTGAAAAGACTGGCGGCCTGGTGTAATTTTTAGGTCTTTGGAAAACATGGCTGCCATTAGAAATCGATTTATCTTTCTGCGTTTTCTCGATTAGGAGGACTTCGCCTGAATGGTTTTGTGTTTTTGTGTCTGCAATGGATGGAGGAAATGCTATGGGAATAGCAAATTGCTCCTTGAAGTAATGAAGTGCTTTAATGGGCTCTCTTGTGTATGTCTCATTGTCGTCATGTACATAGCATAAGCCACCCAGTCAGCCAGCCAGTCAGTTAGCCAGCCTGCTATAAAAGACAAAGACAATATGACTAATCGAAAATATCTTTAGATTCAGGCCAATAAATAAAATTAATAAGAAGAATGTGTCACAGAGTAAACGCTTATTTAAAATTACTTGAACTCGTAAAATAAAAATCTTTAATTTTCTCTTTCTCTTCTCTTGCAGAAATAAACGAAAGGTGCAAAACTTTCTTCCCTGCAAAACGCCCACCCGTGGCCCACATATCAATGGCAACTTGCCTGTTAGCGGTAACCATGCACTTACCTATGAGGATCCGGATATTCATCTAGGACATCATAGGCCACTAGTGATGCGGCACAATCATAATGTCGAAGTAAGTTTATCAACTCGATTTAAAAAAAATAGTCTAGATTTAATTTCTCAACGCACAGTTTGGAAATTTAAGACTTTAAGCAGATGCTGCTCTTATGCTTTCAAAGGAAGCACAATAGCGAAGATCGCATATCAAAATATTACGACTGAAACTGTCAAAATATCATGTCACTTCAAATCTTTGGTTGTCCCCAAAATCTTTGCGCATCCTGTTTTTATTGTTTGCATTCCCGTCGAAACCTTTTTGGGATCACATTCGAATTCGTCTGGCTTCAATTACATTTTGCTCATACATTTTTTTATATTTGCGGCCACGCGGCAAAGCAATATAAAGCGGCGTATTCTTAATGTGATTATAGAGCCTCCTTCGTTTATTATGAAGACGCTTTCTGTTTCCTCTTTCTCTTCTTTTCATTGCGGCGTTTCTTTTGTTTGGCGCGCTTTTTTTGTGTTTTCGCATTGCGTTTCGCTTCTTATTACAATTATTGTTATTATTATATCAACATAATAAACGGCATCGTTCTCTCGCCATCTCTCAAACACACAAATTTTCTATGATTGAGAATTTTTTCACAGCTTCAGTTCCATTTATCGCTCGGCTCTTTGGCGCATTGTCATCTTAATTTCTGATTTTGTTTACTCCCAAGAATTCATGGTCCCGGTTTATCCGTTTCAAAACAAAAATCTCACTGTCAAGTGGCACCAGTGTCACAGCTTTTTATGATTTTTCGCTCTGAATCGTGAGTTTTGAATTTCTTTTATTTTATAACGCAGCGGTAAATTTATTTTCGTTTTCAAATTGAAATTCATTCGCATTTTCTTGAACAGGGGGAGAAGAGGTTTCCAAAAGTTCGGATTTCGAAAGTGTCGCTTTGTTGCGTTAAAAATCCTCACACATTTAAAATCTTTATGTTCGCGATGCTTCTTGCTCTCATCATACCATTTTAAAGATTGGACTCAACTACTTAAATGGCTGTGTCGTTGATCCTGTAACAGTTATACAAAAATTTAATTACTTAATGAAATTTGTGCATTTTCAAGTTAAATGTTAAAAGCGAATAAAGATAGAAACTCTTACTTATTCGAATTTTTTTTTATTTTGCAGATAATGCACGGAAAGAGCATACACTATCCAAGCGGGTATCCTATGACAAGATCACCTCCTTTCTTGGTCTCGTCTTCACCTGGACCAGATCCGTATCGGTCGAATGACAATGTTTACGAAGAGCTTGGTCCTGGTCGTGAGTCCGATGGTGAATCCGAGCCGCCTCTGCATTCAGATGACGATTTTGCTGAAGACGAGCTATCGCTTCCAGGCGAGAGATTCTTCAACAAACCGAATGAACCACCAACTTCCATACTTTCCACGAATGTATCAACAATATACCACGAACGAGCACCGGCGATGAGCAATGTCGCTGCAAGTGTTTCGAATGCAATTGGGCCTGAAAGACATAGTGTTCTATCGACGTCGTCCTCGACGTCGACGCAAGGTGCCTCAACAACAACCGCTTCGTCCATGACCTCATCGCAACATAACCAAAACGTTAACAATGCCTGTTATAGCGGAACGACAACATCACGTTATGCTTCGAACGGTTTTTTTCCAATAGCCGTCCGCCATACAACCAGCAGAAGCAAATTTCACACAACAAATCCAAGGACTCGTGGCCGAAACATTGATCGAGATCGGCGAGACGAAACAAATGGCGACGATTTGAATACGTCTTCATCAACAACAGATGCCAATGAAATCGGTCCATTGCAACAAATGTACGACACGCGCAGCAACCTTATGTCACTGGCATATGTCTCTCAACATAACCAACAGCCACATCAAGGTGTCAACAATAAAAATCCTTGCTATCGCAGTCTTCATCAATTAAAAAATAACAAAAATAATCTCCCGCAATGCAATATTCGCTCGACGTCAGTACAGTTTTATAATACTTTAGAAAACGAAGTGGAGCGGCGCAATCGGATGAACGTCCAGCTAAATAATGCACCATCTCCGGTAGCAACAATATATCGCGAGCGAATAAATTATCCGGGTGGAGTAAATCCGAACTCTCCCGCAGCCGTACTATGCATCGAATAGCAACAGTGGCCTTTTGGCGAATTCGATGCGTGCACGAACAATTTCGCGATCGATGGAACGCAGACATCGAATAGCTATGCCAACCAATCCCATTGAACCAAGCTATGGCTATGCAGAGCCCGTATTTCATGATAATTATCATTATGACACATGCGGCTCACCAGCAAAACTTAATGAACGATTAGTACAATATCCCGTTCCCGTTCCCGTTCCCGTTCCTGCATACGCGGCTGGAAAACTTATGACTGACTATCCAACAGGTCGATCCTTTGAAGATCACTCTCATAATCCGCAGCCAGTAGCATCTACATCTCGTTGCCGGGCTCATCCACAGCTATACTCACGTGGAGAGTCGAGTTTCGGTTCTGATTCCGGCTACAGTCACCATACGCCCGCTTCATCAATTGGACGAAATGAATATGATGCTACTGTCCCCGCAACAAATACACCCGGTAGCGGCACTGAAAAGTCCACAACAAGTAAAATATCAGCAGCTCTCGGCTTCGGCTGGCATCGACGCAAGTCGTCGACAACAACTCAAAATGCTTCAAATTCATTAAAGGCGGTTCAGTCAACAAATCCAAATCATTTTTACAACACTACAGAGGCAACAAGCCCCAACAATAATAGTGCCAGCTCAACTGTGACGTCAACGTTAGAGAATACATCAAGTGCATCTAGCGCAACGTCCAACCAAAACAACAACAACAACAACGTTGCTGCGATTCCATAGATCGCTAATATGCATTTCTAGATGTGATTACCCGAATATACATAGCTGTAAAATAGTCTTAAGACAACAAATATGCTCATACATATGAAGGCATATTCTCATAATTGAGAGACTATTCTATTCAATGCAATTCTGCATAGGTATAAGCTCTAATACGTCCTAAGATTTGAAATTAGCTTCGAATGCATGCTTGTAAATATGCCTAAATTATAGAATAAAAAAAAAATATGTATAAATATTGAGTAATAATGCGGTCGTTTTTCCGCTATGTGATTTCTAAATTATGTTTAGTTAGCTAGAAAAAGATTTTAAATTATTTTTGTTATTATATTAATAATTTATATTTACATAAGCAACTCAGACTCGTAGATAGACTTTTGTTAAAAAAATAAAAAAAGTTATATGTTCATAACGAAAATTGTTTAAAATTTTTTTGTTTTATTTTGAATCAAAATTCAGAAAATGCAAATTGAAACCCCAGACCAAAGCTCCTTTAGGGAAGAGAGGACTAAAATAAAAATTACTTTATTCTTTAGGTATGTATGTTGTGGATTCGAATGGATCACGTACTTAATGTACTTAATATTCATCACGTTGTTCAAGTCTTACGATATGTCAACAATGAAAAATAAACTTTCGTTCATAATTAGAACCATTTATATTTCGATGTTGAATCTAAGTCATATTTTCAAAATGGTCCCATTCAAATAATCGCACAAATTTCTGCAAAAGGTAAAAATTCATATTGCAGAAAAATATCTTTATTTAAGGTCTTTTCATTTGTTTTTTTTTTTTTTTAGAATTGCAATTTTCGAAGAATTTTAAAATAGTGATAAATATGCTTAAAAATTATTTTTTGGGCACAAAAGCTGCAAGTTTTCAAGTTGAAAGATGGTACAACTTTTTTTTCAAATTTTATGTTCTGAAAGTTCTTTCTCAGTTTTGGCACTGGCCAAAAAAAAAAAGACAACAAATCGACTGACACAACGCTAGAGAAGTATTCCTACATTAATATAAAAAGCATTTACGTTTGAATGCGTTTAATCATGTACAAAATTAATTTATTCATTTTTCTTTTCAAAAAAAATGAAAAGTTTACTCTTCCAGGTTGTACTTAGTGCAGATTAGATAGATTTGCACACATGTCCTCGGCTTAAATATTGTAAATAAAAATGAGCACATGCAATGTATCCTAAAATTTAAATTGAACTTCTATTTAAAATTAATTAATAATGAATAAAAATTAAGAGTATGCTTCAATTGTGACTGTCTCAAAAGAAAACCTCATAAACTTTAAAGCATGTTGTTAAAATACATACATATTCTTTAAAAATAAGCAAATGTCCTTATAAAAATATCCAAGATAGTGCAGCAGAACAATCATTGTATAGCGAACAGTTTTGAGAATGATACATATGTACATTTAAAATCGTTTCCAGTCATCAAACAGTAGTATTATATACATACGATAATAAGTATTGATTCAAGTACTCGAGAAAAAGATGAAACGAGAAATTTGCAGTTTTGACTTTTTAAGAGTATATCTAGAATGTAGTCTCGTCATTATTTATTTGTCCTTGCGTTTACATATCAGCCGACAGAACACCTGATTTCAACGCTGTATAAGTACAAAGACCGATTTTACTACATGCGATTAATGAAATCCCAAATCTCCTTCAGTATCGGCCACAAGTCATTCATATTGGTTTTCATGTATAAATTGTAAATACATAGCTATTGTATACCGTTAAATAATTCCATATCATATATTCCTAAGTATTGATACCGTAATCATTGCGTAGTATACATATATATATATATATATATATATATAGAACTTGTCTCTTACCTGTAATTATTAATTTTAAAACTCGATGCCAACTGTTTCCCCTTTTTAGTATGTAATTTGCAATGAAACGATAAAATCGAATTTATAATGCTAATAACTATTCGTATAAGTTTGAAACAAAGTCAAATAGATGAGAATCATAGCGTTACTATATTTTTTTTAAAGAAGTATTTCCCATTTCAGTCTTTAAATAAGAGGACAAAGTCTATTCTGCTACTAGCGAACTGAAGAAGCAATTTAAAATATAAAATAATTAGATCGAAACAACTTAACGTAAAAAATAAAATTTATGAAAAATATGACAAATCCTAAGCAAATAAATAAATTAAAGATTTTATAGCAAATCAAGCGAAAGTATTTTTAATGGAAAGCCTAAGGCTGAAGATAATGCATAAAAATTATAGAACATATCGCACATCCACTTCTAAGGTGACACAACTCAAAAATCGTCAATTTTGATTTAACATATGGAACTTAATTTAGTTCACCTCTGAATGAAACCAATTCCTTTCACTACGTGACTCTTGTATGCTATTGAGTATATTATTTAATTAAAGCTAACGCAAATTTCCATCAGCAATTTAATCAGGTATTTTTTTATTCTTAAGCATTTTGAGTATTAGTGAGCTCTTTGATTGGCATGTGAAATGTTAAAAATCGCACTCAAGAGTCAAAACTGTATAGTAAATCAATTGAATTGCCCAAAACTATCAGATAATTGATTCCTTTATGCTGGCAATGAGTAATATTATTTTACATATATGCACACCAGATATGATTACATCTTCTGCTCATGCAATAATTCGTAAGCTTTAGAACCAAAATTATTTTGCATTCCGTCTGCATGTGTAAGAACAAAGAAATTGAAACTCAACAAGACAAGTCCATCTTCAGTTTACCTTGAATTTCAATTTTCGGAAATTGTTTTAAGAGGTCCTTAAGACTGTTCAACGACGAACGAGGATCTGGCTTGTCTGAATTTCAAACTAAACAGCAAAATAATATTGGCTTCTAGCTTCCGTACAGACTTGTCCACTTTACGTTATGTTTGTGTGGAAATTAGTTAATTAATGAATAGTTTTGTTTATGCTTGCGGTAAGCATCGCCATCATCATTTGCAAAGGTCTTCGGAATTGAAAGTGCTGTACACCGAGCGAACGAATTTAGTGCTTTATTCATAATAAAGTTAATTGAATGAGTATCAGATGGAAGCGTATGATGGATATCGACATGGAATATTTGGCAAAATGAAAGCTCCATTAACTTGATTTCGCCTCTCAAGAGCGCTTAAAATATTCTTGCTTGAAATTCCCTAAATTTTTACTCGGCTTTCAACACAATCAAGCCATTTCAAATTATTTCAATTTCGAATCAAAGAGGTCGCAGGTAAAACATTTTCAAATATAAGTACAAGTAAATTTTCATATATCGTCGGCTTAGAATATAATCCTCTTTATATCAAAATTGACATATTAATGCCTTTTCAAAGGAATTAACAAACACATATTAAAGCTATATATTATATATAAAGAATATATTGGATTCGCATGTTTCCCATTTTTATTCCAATCTGATTTTAGCCTGAGAACCCTCGATTTCTAATCATGTCTATATCCTTTGACGATGTCTGTATCAATTCGATATTAGAAATTCGTTGCAACTGGTCGTTTTTCGAACAGCCCGATTCTGAATGGATATTCCCGGGGAAATTTTCCCTAGAAATTTTTTGTCCGCGGAAAAACGAATTATTCTAAGTGTCAATAAAAGAATGTGATGTGACCTTTGATTAAAAATGTTCTAAATTCTTGCTCCCTTCATATTCCCTGCCTAGTATGCTTAGAATGGGACAATTTTTTTTTTCAACTCCGCTGGGAAAAATTCGAAAGGAATATTCATATTCGAGCTGTAAGCCTCATCTTTTTAAATCTGGAGCTCATAAATAAGACCACTCCTAAAAATGTTTCCCTGTTTCAGATATGAAGTAGGTTCTTAATCAAATGAAATAAGTAGCTTAATTTGTTAAAAGCAACATTATGTGTCACTTACACTAGTTTACAGCCATTTTGTTCAGGAGATGTCAATGCACTTTTTCCATAGACTTTGGCCTTCTAAACACGAAAAAATTATTGAAAATATTTTCATGGAAGCGTTTTTTTTATATTAGTGGTATTCAAGCAACAGTGCAAATCGCAGTGTGCAATATTTGCACTGCTTTTTTTGTACGCAATTTGACAAGTGCAAATATTGCACACTGCGATTTGCACTGTTGCTTGAATACCACTATTAATTTTTAAAAAAACAAAGTTTTTTTTTCGGAGATATTGTAGATTTTTTGAGCAGAACTCGGCCATGCATCGACCAATTCAAATGAAGTACCACTCAAATTAAAGAAAACTAACGCCTCTAAGACTCTTTCCTACATAGTTTTAAGATTGGTAAGGAAACTAAGATTCTGTAGACCTATAAACCTAAAAAAAAAATTTTTGTAGTTAAAATACATGTTTCGTTTTCATTTATCGGCATCTGAAAAATAAATTCCAAAGAGAAATTTTTTTTAAACATTTTTGATTTAAAGGTGGGTCCTTACCCAACAAAACAGTATATTAGTTTTTAAAATCCATGAATAAATGGCGAAGTTATAACTTTATAAGTGAGGGGATAAAGCCTATATGTATAAGCAATGAAAATAAAAAATTTAAACCGTATCGCAAAAATACATTGCATATTCTAAGGCCAAATTTGTCATTCTCATTGCTTATATTGACTTTATCCCCTCACTTATAAAGTTATAACTTCGCCATTTATTCATGGATTTTAAAAACTAATATACTGTTTTGTTGGATAAGGACCCTTCTTTAAATCAAAAATTTTAAAAAAAATTTTTCTTTTTGGAATCTATTTTTTAGATGCCGATAAATGAAAAAGGAACATGATTTTTTGCTACAAAAATATTTTTTTTAGGTTTATAGGTCTACAGAATCTTAGTTTCCTTACCAATCTTAAAACTATGTAGGAAAGAGTCTTAGAAGCTTTAGTTTTCTTTCATTTGAGTGGTACTTCATTTGAATTGGTCGATGCATGGCCGAGTTCTGCTCAAAAAATCTATAATATCTCTGAAAAAAAACATTTATTTTTTTAAAAATTAATATAAAATAAACGCTTCCATGAAAAAATTTTATAATATTATTTTCGTGTTTAGAAGGCCAAAGTCTATGGGAAAAGTGCATTGAGATCTCCTGAACACGCCAAGAATTATTATTTGTAAACTAGTGTTATGATTGAGAATGTTTCAACAATGATTGATCGAAGTTTGATCTCTTCAAAAGTATATTTTTTCAACTGTCCTTCAACAAACATTTATATACAATGGGTAATAAAAAAATATTTTTTTGAATTTACAACGATCAATTTGACATTTAAAAAATCATTTTCTAATCTCCTCTTCGAAATCCGCTGGGGTCTAGGTTGAACTTCAAGCCGAATATGAACCGATTGGTTGGCAGACTTATTAGCAAGCTCATACCCAAGCCGCATGGAATATGCTGCAAATGTCTTAAAGAAAATACATTCAGTTAGGCATACCTATAGTACGTGCGGACAACAATGCATTTAAGGAGTTAACATTTACTTGTAGTACATGAAGCCCACAGATAGATCTGAATCAAACATGCCCCTAACGACTGCATCTTCGAAATCCCATTGATAGCAAACTGTTGCAATGCTTTTTTCGGTTTGTCTCCGCCATGCAAAAAGACTTGCCATTTGAACGTTGTCGTTCAGTCGCTGCCAGAAGGTTATGTCAAGACCCTGCCGAGAAATTGTTGTAGCTATTGAAGAGTTGTAATGGGAATAGCTGGAAAGGGGAATACCCCTCCCCACCCAATTAGTATTTGTTCTTGTATGTTGTCTCGTTAAGTTAAATTACCGCGCTGCAAATGCTGTATCAGCCATCACGGATTTCGGCTCGTTCCATTCAAGCAAAAGTTCGGAGCCTATAGCCCAATGGTCTGTGATTGATTTCATAAACGAAAGCGTGGACCGACCACTGTCACTTCGCAGATTGTACAGATTCGCAGTGAACGTTGAACATGGCCTTGTCAGTTCAAGCGTCATCTGTGTTGTCAGAGGCAAATCGTAATCAGCACGTTGCATGGCTGCTTCCCAACGCAAACAATCGAAAGGATAATAGACGATTCGAACATTGGATGCAAGCGTTGTAGGATTGATGTCAGCTTGAATTGTGGGAGTTTGCTAAAAAAAAAAAAAAAAAAACCTGAACGATTATCGTATGCCAATTTATTAATGCGCAGCTAAAGGTTACCAATAAATCATCGTGCATGCGAAATGTGTAAATACCACCAAAGCGGAATCCCGATGGACGCGTATGACTGAGAATCCAATCGAAAGTAGCGAATTTATTTGTTCCAAGTCTGTGAACATACTCCAGCTCTATGCCGTCAAAGAATTTCGGCATTATTCTATGGGCCAAAGCATGTAGCTCCTGTAGATTGCCGGGATTTTTCTTCTGACATTTTCCAGGATGCACCTCCAAGCAGCTGGGGAACTGAACATACCATTTCGGCGGACACCAATCGCACTTCATAAGCAAAAAAGAGTTTGGTTAACAGTCTCAATCTAAAAAAAAACCCTTTGCAGGAAATAAAATTAGAATATTCAACTCGAATTTACAAATTAAATAAAGTTTGAAATGTAAAAAAAACTGAAACACGTAATATTTGTCGACCTACTGCGATTAATGGCCAGAAGATTTGATTCAAAATCAGTTCATATTGGAGAACTCGATCGACAGAAGAAGCTGAAATTAGCATTTTCCTTCAAAATAAATTATCAGCATTTTGTTCGCGCCCAAAACTGGCTCCAATCGCCACGCGTTACTCAGTGTGCCTCGGAGTGGTGGGGAAGGGAGCTACATGTGACCCGAAGCCAACAATTTTGAAGCAAAAAAAAATAAAAGAAAAAAATTGGGATAATACATCCCAACGGAGCTTCGAAAAATCTCAAATAATCTATAGTACGTTGCATATATTTTGATTTATAAAACACACATTGGTGCTTATTAGATTATGGAACATACCATTGGTATAAGACTAGTGTGGAGACTTAACATTTCACGTACTTTTACTGTAAGTTATAATATTTGACATGGTCTTAAAAAAACCAATTGAACAATTTTAACCCAGGGTTGAAATCTTTTTTAAAGAATTTTTTTGCACATTTCGCACACCCTCTTCTAAGGTGACACAACTCAAAATTTCTCATTTTTCAGAAAACGCAAAAAACAAAATGCGTAGCAGTGTTAATCAAAGCAAGAAGAAAGGCATTGACGGGATTTTTTGGAATTTTATAATAACCAAAATGGAATAGAATTTTTCGTACAGTTAGAGAGGTGAACTATGATCAAACTCCATATGTTAACTCAAAATTGACGATTTTTGAGTTGTGTCACCTTAGAAGAGGGTGTGCGATTTTTCCGAATAATATTCGAAACTATTGTAAAAAGTATGTTAGATGTCTTCGAGTCTGTTGCGTTGAAAAACTTTCTCATATTAGAAATGTTTCGGAAGCTGCTCTTTTTTCAATCGCTTCGTTTAGAATATTATTCCACAAAAACTTCGGCAAATTCGCTTCCGCCTTCATCAAGATAATTCTCAATTTTAAAGACTTCTTTCTGGGGTTTGGGTGTTTGTCTGTTAGGTTTACGCGTTGATTGTAGCCAAAACTGATTTAAGCTAAGAAAATGTCTTAACAATGACTATTACCTCCTCTTCGGAGATTGAGTTTGCACTTTAATGCATAGAATTTCGAAAACGATTTCAGATGCTCTTCTATGCATGAATTCTCTATTCATATATACAACAGTGGAGTTAATTGCTGCACATTCTCGTATGGTAAAGATAATATTCATAAATCATAAATTTTACCAATAGAACATTTCCCAGCCCAAAGCACTTTAAATCTCTTTAAAGCCATTCACGGTGCAATATTTGTTGATTATGCTTATCTGCATGAAATACATGACAGACCGAATAGCTACAATAAATTACAGAGGCCAGTTGTTAACTGATGAAAAACGAACTCACTTTGCACTTTTTGGGGAAGGAAATGCATTTATTATATATGTACATATTATATTCATGTATGAAGCATGTTTTTTGTTGCATTTATACATCCATACACACGAATGGCTTACCGTGATAAAATTTCTTCGATTTTGAACACATCTTGATGTTGAACTTTTCGCATTAAGTAAAGAGCAACAATCAACTCACAATTGCCATGGCATGGAAGGCCACTTTTAGAAATAAACGTGATTTTTAATCAATTTCTTACCTGTTTCAGAATTCATATCAAATTATGACACACAATCAAAACAAACAAAAATATGTATCTATTTCAATTCAAGTCTACTTATTTATATGCATATTAATACAACTAAAATACTTCTAGCTTAGCCAAGTTATCTTTACATTTGACATCTTCAAAAACATCTAGCGTTATATTTTCTGTTTTGCAAAGCGACTCCTTGCAAAGGCGGTCGTGTAATTGTTCTAAGTTTTCACAAAAGAAAATGTTACTTGTTACATCGATGAGTATTTTTTGCTCTTTTGGCATGCGATATAAAATCATGATTGGCTTCTTTGTTGCACTATTTTCAAGTAGGTCCTCAGACAGCTTGGCAATACCTTGTGCTGCAGTAAAATCAAGACCACTGATCTTTGTGCAATCAATAACAACGGGCAAACAAAAGTCATAACGATCACAGAACTTGAGGACTTTTTCGCGCAAATAATTGATAGCCGGAAAGTAAATCCCATTGTTAACTGTCACCATAACGTATTGAATATCTGCAATCTGTTATTGGTTTCCACTTTAAAATTGAATTTTCTCTTTGTCTAATCAATATTTAAAAAAAAAAAAATTACCTCTTCGATTTTGGCATTGATTTCGGGACGGGCCCACAAGAAAAGTAAATGGATAATATTAACGATTATGCTTACGAAAAGACCCACTTCGACACCGAAAAGTATACTGACAAGGAAACACAGAATCCAAATGCCGAACTCACGTTTTGATTGGCCCCATAAACGACGGGGGAGCTTCATGTTAATCAGTTCGAAAATTTAATTAAGCGCTGTTTTGGTTGTTTTAAAATTTGAAGCCCTACCTTAAAGTCAAGCAAAGTGTAAATCGAGCACATCAATATAGCGGCGAGTGCAGCTTCCGGAATAAAGTTGAAATAAGGACTTATGTAGCTCAACGCCAGAAGCACTATTAATCCTGACAAAATTCAACTGCACATAGAAATATATATTGCCACAATTATCAACGTAATCAAAGTTACCCGAATAAAGATTTGCCATCGGGGTCTTAAGTCCACAAGCCGTACTTATCGAATATCTGCTGAAGGCTCCCGACGTTGGCATCGATTGAACACAGGCGCCAAATACATTACACACGCCAACAGTCACCAGCTCTTGATCGGAATCCACAAGACCTTTGGGAGCTAAACAGGAATTTTTTTATTATTGTCATTATTCCTTCGGCAAAAAAATGATCATCTGACCGTGCCAATTTCATCAATTGATGAAACTAGTTCGGTTTGACCACAATTATTGCTTACAAACACTAACTTAGTTTTCCGATGGAAATGTTCGTTAGGATTCCAACGATAGGTATAACAATAATCCCAATGTTTAGCTCGGATATAACATCCCAGAAGCTGTAATATCTCTCGGTTGTATTGACACTCAAGTTTGGAAAAGTGAAGTTTGGCAAGCCAGATAGTGCATTTTTGCTGAGTGTGAAAGGCACATTTCCATTATTATCAAGCCAAATGTACGCTACTACTCCAGCAATCAGAACAACGAGCGTATTTCGGGAAAATGATAAATACTGGCAAAATATTCGAAAGATTTTTCCGAATTTCGGGTGATGCGATAATTTTCCTATTTGCTGTAAATAATAGAATATGTTGTGAATTAAGTAAGAAGTCCGTCTTACAGTCTTACATCAAGTGAAATTAAAAATCCTATCGCAAGGATCCCCAGCACTAGGTCGCCTATATTTGCTTCTTGAATTCGTGAAGAAAGCATTTGTATTGATTCCAACATTCCAGCCACCAAATATTTTATGCCAAATAGCACCTTAATTTGCGATTCTATGACGAGCACAGCCGTAGCCGAAGAAAAGGCTTTGATGACCGGCACCGAGATAAATTCAAATATAAATCCTACGGAGAAAATGATTATTGAAAACTTATTGTGTAAAGAAAAAAATTACTTTGACTCTTCAAAATGATTGCAGTTCTATGCAATTTGCATACGCTCAGTCAGCTAAACACATCGTTTAATTGAAGAGACTTGCTCGTGCCGACAGTGTCACCCACTCTGCTCCTCCGCGTAACCTACCCATTCGTAAGAGGCCCATTATAATTTGAACAACGCCACTTAACAATGTCAGCAGAAAGGCAAACTCTATTGGTTTTCCGACCGTGAACTGCACGCTCACCAAAGCCACTAGACTCGTCGGACCGATGATCACTTTGTTAATTGAACCAAATATAAGGTAGACAAATGATCCGATGAATGCAGAGCATAGTCCATATCGCGCGGGTAGACCTGCTAACAAAGCACAAGCGATACTTTCTGGAATTATGGTGAGACCCAGAGTTATCCCAGCTATCAGATCGTTCACTCCGAACTCTATGTTGTAGTTGGTGATCCAGGTGAGACAGCTTATGCGGGACCTCAGGTATTTCTGGACTCGCGCCTTAGTATGCTCACGTTCTTTTCCACTTTGAACTAATTTCTGCACACGTGCTTTCTGACTGAGGCTGTCGACAGCAATAATAATGGGCACTGATTGTGACGTATCGAGAAGATCATCAACTGCCATTTTACAATCTTAAGGCCGCCCGGGGAAATAGCTCTCAAATAACGTACGGCTTAAAAACAATTTACTCTGTATCCGTACCGAGCCGCCTTCACAATGAGAATGGACAAAGAATTTGAAATTCTTGCGTTTTGAGGCGCAGAATTCTATTTCGGTGAGACTTGTTGTTTGCTTCCCGAATTGATTTAAGTAACATATTTGAATAAATTTTCAAATAAACCTGCGCGGTCCATTGTAGTCTCAATTTGCACTCTTCTATGAATTGTCGCCTTCGCATGTATTCGGATTATTTGGGAATTTATTTCTCACAATTGGCCTGGCTCTTTTGAAATACTGATTTAAAAAATCAAATACCGGAACGTGAAATAAATTGATTATGGTGTTTGCTCTCGCAGTTATCGTAGTTAGCATAAATGATTATATGTTTATGATTAAAAGCCGGATTGAAAAATAAACAGAAAATTGTCATACGGCTATGTTGGTGAATATTTTTAATGCAGATAAGCTTTTTTTTTTCTTGGCCAGTACTTTTCCAAATATTTCTGTCTTTTCCTTGCAACTGAAACCAGTTTTGCGGACCTCTTTGTGGAACTCGGTTCAGTCAAAAATCTCAAGAGAAACGCTTTAAAAAAAAGTGTTTGCTCGAAATCTTTTAGTCAACGAAAATGGCCAACGTTTAATATTCATATTCAACGAACTTGTTGCGACTTATGTACATATTTATTCACGAGATAGATTGAGGTAAAGTTTTTCCAGCCCTAAACACTGTGTGCTTAAACCGCACAAATTCCATCAAATGATTTTCTGAAGGAATATAGAAATCTATTTTATATTTTCCTTTTTGGGCATTTCTCGGCTTCTTCATTGTTAAGGTTTCTACCATGAGATATTACTCTGATTGGTGAAAAATTGGTATTGGTGTAGACTAAGCTCTTCTAGATGGATCCATATTGGAGTTCGACCGTAGTGTAAGTGCTTAAAATTTTTTGACGCCCCTATTTAAATCCAATTCGTCTTATCCCAAATCCGCAACGCAGGGTTCACCAGCGAAGCGGTTCTCGTGAAACACAATCTCTAAGGATTTTCAATACACAAGCGTGTGTTTTTACATATACCCTGCAGTAATATGGACTGACCCAAGTGTAGCCTTCGGTCAGTCCTTCATGTTACCAGTAGTAGTCCCCTCATAATTCCACTTCTAATGTATTCAACTGACCTTTTTAACATTGGCCTGTCATTGGAGAGGGACTAGTCCGCAAAACGGCTGACCGTAGTGCAGTTTTTTTTTTTTTTGGTTTAATTATCGTAATTTTGTTTGGTTTTAGGAAAGTCAAATAAGGAAAATAAAAAGTCAATTTCTTATATAGATTCTAAGTTGATGAAAATGTCATTTACAGGCTTATCCTTAAACCAACCCGTTTATTACCCACCGCCAGCTAACTGCCATAATATAACCGGTAGAATTTGGACCGGTCAAAGACCAGTCCTTCTTAGGAAATTGACCGGCTCATTACTGCAGGGTAACGTCAGGAGAACTTAAGATATATTAATCCTCAAACATTAAACAAATTGAAAACATCAATGACACTCAACAAAATCAAAATGGGAGACTATCTGTATTCAAATTAAAATAGGTACCATATGATTCCGTTATGCAATGAATGGAATAAAGCTTATCTAATTTATTTTTGCATAGGCACTCAAAAAACAGTATTAACGATATGATTGAACGTCTTGTCAAAATTGTATTGGAAGCAAAAATGTCTGTTAAAGATAATGTCTGACCATTGTAGTTCGAACATCACACTGAAACGCCCTCACCATTGAAGTCGATTTCGAATTTCATTGGGGTTTTTATTTTGACTCGAGTCAACCACAAAAATACGAACCGGGACGGAAGCATGTTAAATTGGGGTTATATTCAAGGAAACCCGGCGAGGAAAAAATCTACACTGGACGATAGTCGTAGCTCTTAACGGTTTTTATACTACATACTTCGCTTTTTAAGGTTGCTTGCAAAAAGAAATTTTACCAATTGAAATTTTTCATGAAAATTATATGGCTACGTGCGAGGAAAAGTTACCGAAAATCTATTTTAAACTCCAAAGATGTTATGATAAGTCTTTATATTATTTGATGGATTTTATTATCAATCTGAACTGCAAGTGTTCTCACTTATTACGGAGTTCGAAAACGCTCTCCCATTGTTCCTTTCATCAGCTGCTGAGTCAACAGTTTAATTTCATTTCAATAAAAAAGAAAATATATGTTTAAATGAATATACATATACGTAAATATATATTGCTTTAATTAATCCGTAATTAATACTACAATAAAGTAAAAAATAACTTTAAAGGGATAGAAAATCTTTTCGTCGTTTGTAGCCTTGCCAAATTTGAAATTGGAAATCGAATAAGAGTTATGTATCATGTGCCATTAAAAACACGCATCCATCAATCAAATCACTTTTGTGTCAAACTCATCCCTCTTATATACATACATACATATGTATACTCTCCGAAATTCTCCGAAAAAGATAATTTTTAGCGCCGAAGAGAACGCTTAAATAAATAATTAAGCGCTCAACATTTTCTTATGAATTTAAAATTAAGTTGAGAATTAGTTTTTGGCGTAACCTTTGGAGTTTGGTAGTTCATGCTGTGGAGTTCTCTAGAAAATTGGAGACGACGCTTATTTAATCCTTACGAAAGTCCTTTGCATTTAACAGATGGAGAACGTTGCACGTTTATATTGATAAATAGTTTCCCCACAACTGTTTGTCATACCGGATACAGAAAAAAAATTAAAAAAAAAAAACGAATTCGTTAATTTTCTTGTCATTACTCATTTACTATGGAAAAAAGGAAGAAGTACTTATATTGATACGCAAGCAATTCGAGTTGGACACACAGACACGCACAACTGTACAACTAAGCTAACAAAAGCCCCAATTTTTAGATAAAGATTCAATTCGAGAAATGTGATATAAAAAGTAAAATTGTTCGATACCAGCAGTCAGTGCGCTTCTTACTTACAGTCGAAAACGACGAAAGTTTGGTGGGAGATTCGGTCGTTCGAGTGAAACAAATAAAATTCGAGAATTCATAAAAAGGAATATAATTGAAAAAATTTTTTAAATTTAATTTTTTCAAAATGTGTCGATTAATAAGCTATGTTGTCGCTCTTTCGATGATCAGTTTTATTTTGCATAACGCAGCGGAAGCCCAAACTACCTGCCCGAATGCACAGGCAATGGGTAATGTAAACCAGCAACAGGTAATTGTCATCAAATGGTCAATCAAGGATATTTCGATTCAACAAAAAAAAAAACTAAAATTTTCAGTTTATGGGTACTTGGTACGAGGTCGCACGAAAGCCAAGTCTTACCAATATGTCATGCATTGAGGTGGATGTGGGATTAACTGCGGAAGGGAAAAACGTCCAAATCAACGTTACATACGTGGATCCCCAGGAGAAGCAATGGAAAAATTTAACGATGACCTCCAATACTTCATTAAGTTCGAATTCGAACAACAATGGCTTTCAAATACAATTTTCTTCGGGGGGACAGGCCCAGCCAGTGACTACATTGAAACTCCTTAACACGGACTACCAAAACTATGCTCTCGTATGTGGTTACACCAACCCCAACGATCAGAACACAATATTCAGTGCCGTTTTGACAAGATTACGGATGCCTACCGAAGCGAACTTACTTAGTTATGAGAAAATTGGCAGCAATACCTTCGCCAATTTTGACGGAATGGCAAATGTTACACAGTCCGAAAAGTTAGTGCGAAATCAATTGAAAAAATTTCAATTTATAATTTACGTTATTTTTCTACAGATGCTACAAGAGTGGCGCCACAGCACCTATCCCGGTGATTGCAGCTATGCTGATGGCCGCATGCACTTTGCTTAAATACATCTACTGATGAGGAAATATAAGTAATTTATACAAACAGAAGATTTTCATTATTTTCATTGCTCATAAATACAATATTTTCAAATCTGATCTGATCAATTAAGTTTAAATAATAAAACCAAAAGAACTCCTTCACAACTGATATAAATATTTTACATTCTATTCGATTAAAACAAAAAAAATGTTTTTAATTAAACGCTTTGAGTGAGTTTCGAGCGCAGAAATTTATTTATGAGGATTTTAAACGCAACGAAAATTTGTATAGTGACTTTGTAGCTTGTCGTGTTCCTCTATGATTCCTTGCATTTCTACCCCTGTGTACGCCCTTGATTTGGGTTGAAACACATCTTCTAATCACTTACAAATTAATGGCATGTAGTCTAAAGTGGCACTGATTAGATAAGCCAGACGAAGATTCTTTTGTCTTTCCAACTCTTCAGTCTTGAAGCCCGAGCGCCTACGATGAGAGACAAAAGATGGTTTATATAAAAATGTGCGTCGTTTGGTCGAAAAATGGCTTCTGCGTTTCCTAGTACAAAATTTTGCTATCCGGTTTTATCGTTATCAGTTTCTTATCAAAATGACAAATTTATAGAAAATCAATAATTTACAATTATAAATATGATGAGATTATTTTTGTACAGTTAGAAAATTCAACATTTATATACATACTGAATTCTTATCAACGCCGTGATTTCCATTCATCGAATAAGTCATTTGATATGATCAGATTGTACCTAAATAAACACATTCTTTTATATTATATATTTCGAAATATTTTGCCTTTTTTCAAAAGTACACTCACAGAAATAAGGCATTTCATGAAAAGGCAAATCATACTTGCATATACATACATACATGCACTGTACGTACATATCGCACCCAGGCAACTAAAGTGACACAACCGACTTGTGAATTTTGAGTTATGCTATGGATCTTGTTCATAAGTCACCTGTCTGCCTGCACAAAAACTACTAATCCGTTATTTATATTATAAATAGCAAGAAAAAACGGTTATGTCTTTTTTGTTCCTAATGATTTGATCAATGTTGGCAATTGTCAAAGAGGCTTATTTCGAGTTAGTTCTTTTTTGATTACACTAGTTTACAAATAATAATTTTTGGCGTGTTCAGGAGATCTCAATGCACTTTTCCCATAGACTTTGGCCTTCTAAACACGAAAATAATATTATAAAATTTTTTCATGGAAGCGGTTATTATACCTTTTCCGAAGGAAAGGGTATATTAAGTTTGGCACGGTGTATGTAACATACCAAAGGAGTCGCGGTAGATATAGACATATATATATATTCTTGATCAGGGTGACAAGAGGAATCGATCTAGCCATGTCTGTCTGTCTGTCTGTCTGTCTGTCTGTCTGTCTGTCTGTCTGTCTGTCTGTCTGTCTGTCTGTCTGTCGGTCACACTTTAGTTTTTCGTAATTTACTCCTAAGCCATGAAAGATATCATATTGAAATTTGGCATGGACTTCAACCAGGTAAATGTCCGAAAAACTGCATACAAATTTTTTTCGTAGTCCCTTCTTGGGTTGTGGGAAGTGGTTCAGAAGTTTCAAAAATCACGATTTTTAACGTTTTTCCTGGATAACTTTTTTACTATACATCCCAGCTTATTGAAATTTGGTGAGTGTATAGCTACTATGTAGACTTAAGCTTTCGCTGAAAAAAAATTGCGACATCGCTATAACTATGGTCATCATCCTACACAATAGAAAAAAACACTCTTTCTCTTATTCTCATATCTGAATACAAAAATTATTTTTTTGCTTCTTCTGATTGTGTATTTTGCCGCCAAATAAAGTCGTCCATTATGGATAAATTTTGACCATGACCACATTTCGCGAAATTCGCAAAAAATTGATTTTCACTATTTTGAATTGAGTATTTCGCAGCTAAACAAAATGTCCTCTAAGGGTTAAAATTTGATCAAGACCACCATACGCGAAATTCCCGAAAACCTGATTTTCACTATTTTGAAGTGAGTATTTCGCAGCTAAACTAAATTTCCTCTAAGGGTTAAAATTTGATCAAGACCACCATCCGCGAAATTCGCGAAAATTTGATTTTCATTATTTTGAAGTGAGTATTTCGCAGCTAAACTAAATTTCCTCTAAGGGTTAAAATTTGATCAAGACCACCATCCGCGAAATTCGCGAAAATTTGATTTTCACTATTTTGAAGTGAGTATTTCGCAGCTAAACTAAATTTCCTCTAAGGGTTAAAATGTGATCAAGACCACCATCCGCGAAATTCGCGAAAATTTGATTTTCACTATTTTGAATTGAGTATTTCGGAGTTAAACAAAATGTCCTCTAAGGGTTGAAATTTGATCAAGACCACCATCCGCGAAATTCGCGAAAATTTGATTTTCACTATTTTGAATTGAGTATTTCGCAGCTAGACAAAATGTCCTCTAACGGTTAAAATTTGACCATGACCACCATCCGCGAAAATTTTGTGCTTAATAATAATCTCGAGTTTTAGAAGCTAAATCGAAGTACAGATAAGGTATAAATAGATATCCAAGCTAGAACAACGAAAACGGCAGGAATTTTTGTTAAGGTAATGTTTTAACATATTTCAGGCTGAGGAAAAGGTATGTGTGCAATCGGCTTAGCCGATGTAAACTTCTTTACTTGTTTTATATTAATTTTTAAAAAATTAAATTTTTTTTTTTCAGAGATATTATAGATTTTTTGAGCAGAACTCGGCCATGCATCGACCAATTCAAATGAAGTACCACTCAAGTTAAAGAAAACTGTCGCCTCTAAGACTCTTTCCTACATAGTTTTAATATTGGTAAGAAAACTAAGATTCTGTAGACCTATAAACCTAAAAAAAAATATTTTTGTAGCAAAAATACATGTTTCGTTTTCATTTATCGGCATCTAAAAAATAGATTCCAAAAAGAATTTTTTTTTACATTTTTGATTTAAAGGTGGGTCCATACCCAACAAAACAGTATATTACTTTTCAAAATCCATGGATAAATGGCGAAGTTATAACTTTATAAGTGAGGGGATAAAGCCTATATAAGCAATGAAAATAAAAAATTTAAACCGTATCGCTAAAATACATTGCATACTCTAAGGCTAAATTTGTCATTCAAAAGGCCAAAGTCTATGGGAAAAGTGCATTGAGATCTCCTGAACAAAATGGCTGTAAACTAGTGTTATTTGAAGTGAGTTAAAATGAAAGTTGTGACTCTTTAATAGTTAAATTTTTTTTTCATTGGCCAACTTTAAATCTTAAACAGTCATAATCGAAAATAATGCAGCAATATTTTCGTTCAAAACGCATCCAACGGGGTTTAAAAAAACTTTTTTGCGACAAAACGTAAAAAGCAATTCTCATAAGCTTTCTTATATGAGCTTCTGAAAAGCTCTTCTTCACAATAAGCACCGTTTTATTTTTAAAAAAATGTGCTATAAGCTCTAAATAAGTTTTTCGCATTTTCTGAAAAATAACAAATTTTGAGTTGTGATACTTTAGTTGCCGGGGTGCGATATGTACATACATATATGCTTAATAGATGAGAGTTCGACTTGCTACGGTCAAGGGGAAATACTTTAAATCCTATTTTAAATGAAAGACTATCGCATTTTTATACTACACCCTCCTCAATTGATTGGATCTGACTTGTTTAGGCCGACAAATAAAAAGAGATTTCTTAATCGCAATGTTTTTCTATGAGGCCCGTCTCTAAACCCGTGTTTTTGTTTTTCAAAAAACCAGTTTAGTGTATGTATGTGTTAAGAAAAATTCGTTGTCATTGTTTGACATTTTGCTTAGCAACACCATGCATCGTAAACAAAAACAAAACAAAAATTGTCAGTGAAAGTTTTCTTATAAATATTGCAGGATTTTTAAATATGGTAAATTAGGAATATTGAAAAAAAAAGATGATCAAATATGGTGATTTTGTATCGAATAAAATTTTAACTTTAAGATTCTCACGCGTGGAAAAACTGATTCGGCCAATTCAAGGCTGTCGCATTCGTCGCAAAAAAAACCCACCGGTTTGGAAGATTTCATATTGAGACGCGACTACACGGGCGCTCGGGCTTACTTAGAGTTTGGTGATGTAGCCGATAGTCAAGCGAAAGAACTAAATGCAGCGCAATGGATAGCATATTGCAGCTTTCATTTGGGCGACTATCAAAAGGCCCTAAAGCAATACTCCGATATCAGAAAAGCCGAACCCTCAATAGATCATATAGATTTAGATTTGGCTGTGTGCATGTTCTATTTGGGCATGTATGAAGAAGCTCAAAACGCTCTTTCACTCGCCCAGGACAATCCGCTAAAAGCTCGTCTGGATTTCCATCTTGCTTATAAATTCAATAATGAACAGCAGACGGCACTATTGCAGCAAGCGCTAAGCGATACCGTCGAGGACCAACTCACTGTTGCTTCAATGCACTATTTACGTGCTCACTATCAAGAGGCCATAGATATTTATAAAAGAATAATTCTTGAAAATAAGTAAGTAACACGAAAACGGAGTTTTAAATTTTATCTTATTGAATATTTTTCACGTCTTCGCCAAGGGACTTTTTAGCTGTCAATGTTTATTTGGCTCTGTGTTTTTATAAACTCGATTATTACGATATGTCTCTAGAGGTACTTAACGTCTATTTGTCGAAGCATCCGGATAGTACGATTGTAATTAATCTGAAGGCGTGTAATCGGTTCCGCTTATTTAATGGCAGAACAGCTGAACAGGAAATAAAGAACATCGCCGAGAATGATACATTTGCTAGTGACCTCATACGGCACAATCTAGTCGTATTCTGCAATGGAGAGGGCGCTATGCAAACACTTCCCGCGTTGATAAATATAGTCCCAGAAGCCCGTCTTAACTTGGCCATCTACCATTTAAAAAACGGTAACATTGAAGAGGCAAATTCCCTGATGACAGATGTAAAACCAACACTGCCGCATGAATATATTTTAAAAGGTTAATAATTATTGAATGAAAATTTACATTGCCGTTCATTATAATATATGGATAATTTTCCATTTAAAGGAGTTGTTCACGCTTGCCTTGGACAACAACTCAACTCGGTAAGTTCTAAAATCACTTGCAATTTATTCTAAAATTAATATTGTACTTGATCGCATAGAAGGAACATATAAAAACTGCCCAACAAAATTTACATTTGGTTGGAAGCTCCGCAACAGGTTATATTTTAATGCATTATTATGAACAATAAAATAAGAAAAAAACTTATATTAAATTTTACGAATTTCTTCTTTAGAATGCGATACAATCCCAGGAAGACAGAGCATGGCATCGGCTTTCTTCCTTTATGGGCAATTTGAAGAGGTCCTCGTATATATGAATTCAATTCGAAGTTACTTTATAAATGATGATACGTTTAATTATAATTATGCACAAGCAAAATGTGCAACTGGATACTATAAGGAAGCTGAGGAGCTGCTTATGCTTGTCAAAGATTTGGACATAAAAAACCAACACGTCTATAATATGACATTGGCTAAGTGCCACATTCATGCTGGACATCCCGACTTGGTAGATATTGAAACATATATATAATCATTTATTATTTGTATACAATTTTTTTTCGCGCTTTGGTTGCATTGTGTAGTAGAAGCAATATTAACTACTTAGCAAAAGAACATCGGAGACATACATATTAACGAAAAAGTCAATAATAACTGTCGTCGGTGTGTTGAAATTATTTAACATCATTTGAAAAGCCTGCAATTGAAATATTGAACTCTCCGTTCAATTACAAATATGCGAGCAGATCTAACCGGAGTTTTAGAAAAGGGAAAAAGCGAAAATTATGCAAATTTATTTGTTTCCTTTTTCGTATAGAACATGGACATTTTTGTACTGAACGCAGTTTTTCCAAAAACATTGAAATTTTAAAGCTTTGTGGAATACCAATGCCACTTCATAAAACGCAATGTCTTTCACGAAGCGCTATATGAAATTGAGGCCCGATTGCTACTGTTTCCGATATTGTTTTTAGTTATAAAAAAAAAAAATTGGTTCAACAGTTCGACATTTCTAAAGGTCAGTGTAATAAAAAAAATTTAACGGAAACAGTATTAAACCGGCCTTAATTGAAATTTTTAATTTTTTTTTTTTATTCATATAAGACTTGATTATCAACTTTTTAAGGCGTGGAGCATTTTCATAACACGAGATACAAACTCCGACGCGTTCCTACTTCTTCAGTTGATTGCCAATGAGTGTTACAAATGCAAGGAGTTTTGGGTTTCTTTGAAAGCTTTTGATATGCTGGAAAAGTAAAATCAATTGAGACAAGAATTCGAGCTTTTTCTGAAAGGCTTATTTTCAGGTTAGACCCATCACCGGAAAACTGGGAGGGAAAGCGGGGAGCTTGCGCAGGTGCTCTTTTTGCCTTGCTGACAAAAGCAGATAAAGGGAAACCACCGAATGGAGCTTCAGATATAATTGGATTGCTACGCGATTCATCATTTCCTCAAGCAGAAACATTGCTCAGAACGATAAGAAAACATTTGAATAGCTTTAAGCACTAAGTTCTTAAGCCGCAATAATGTAATCTTTTCTCATTTTAAGAAATAAGTAGCGTACCATATGCTTGGTCCATATTACTCATACGCAGTGTGGTACGCTTTAAGACTTTCATGTTGTATTTATTAATTTTGTTTTGGATAACGCAAACAAAAAGCAAAAAATGGTTAAGACATGGTCTGCGACTGCCAGGATATTTTGACAAAAGCTCAAGTCCTTTAGGGATTTTATTGTCAAACAAAATCAATATGCAATATCTGGTATATATGTATTCGAACGCAAGCTGTAAAGTATGAAAATCTTAATTTTGCACATATTCCACATCGTGGCGATGGTCCAATTAGAGCCGCCACATAGCACTGTGTGTGCCGGCTAAATGAAGGTTTAAAAAAAATAATAAAACTATATTTTTCGAATTTCACGAATCGCTGCCAATATCCATGGTCAAATTTTGAACCTACTACCTAGAGCACTTTATTCAGCTGCTAAATGTATTATTCAAATATAGCACTATAGTCAGCTACAAAATTTATTATTCAAAATTTTGAAAATCAAAATATTCCGAATTTAGCAAATCGCTGCTATGGTCAAATTTTGACTTTCGTAGATTAATTTAATTGGCTGCTTTGCATTCAACACGCACATTGAAAATTTCATAGATTGATAAATCCAATCTTACTATTCTCATTTTTGCTAGATGAATATTTCTCCGCTACCCAACTTCAAAATCTGCTAGATCTAGCAGATATCTGCTGACCGTCAATTCTTATTTTTCTTCGTTTTTAGAGTTAAATATACCTATTCACGTGTAAAAGAGGGCACAAAACGATTCATCGAGCGCAAGCAACAAAAAATCGCTCAATCTATGTCGAGAGTCAGACACACGAACAAATGTTCTGAAACAATTAAGTAAGTAGAGAAAGAAGAGCGAAGAAAAAAGACGGTTGTTTGTTAAATGTTCTGCGCTTCTCTTTCTTTCTCATGCAATCAAATGGAATCGTTCCGAAACATGTTCGTGTGTCTGACTCTGGAGTATCTGTTAATACGCACACTTTGTCCGCTCAAATAGTGAGTATTGACGTCAATAATTGACTAGTGTAAAAGGCATCCATCGAGTAACGAAATATCGATGCATCGAAGTAAAATATCGATTTTTTTCGACGCATCGATTTTCAAACCGCATCCCTACTGTCAAATCGTCCTACTTCGCTAAATGTCAACACCGAAATTTATATTTATACAATTGAGTTTTTCGTACAATAATTTCTGTACTTAAATAGGCAGAATTTTGTGGAAATAAAGTTGAAAATAAACTTATTTTTTCAAGTGTTTGGTTAGCATATTAATGGAGCGTCCTAAAACACTTCAAACAGGTAAATTTAGTTTAATTCGCTTTGCTTTGAAAATATTTCGTTTTGTTCCATTAAGCAATCTTTCGATACATTGAAGAAAATTTTCTAAATTATACATTTTCAAATTTGTCCAGCAGGCAGGCCGCGGATGCCTCCAAGCGAGTTGAATCTAAACAGTTTAACTATAAGGCATCACCCATCCTCCCTTTCTTCAACATCTTCTGGTTCATCCTCCATATCATCCTCCATAGCTTCTTCGGGTTCAAGTTCCTCTTCGCAGGCTCGATTCTCGGCATCTCCGGCATTTATAGCTGGAACTAATGTACCTCTTGGGATACCCGGTAAGTTAGAAAAAATGTATCTCTAAATTGATATGAACAAACTTGTTTTTTAGAGCATACACGGGAGCGCATTAAAGAGCAAGCTTGTGGAAAATTACAGTTGGGGCCGAGTCCCAACGATCTGTATCAGTTTACCTCTGATGATTTGGAGGACTTGGGGGAGATTGGCCGTGGAGCGTTTGGTGCTGTAAATAAAATGATATTTAAGAAAATTAATATGGTCATGGCAGTTAAGCGAATAAGGTCAACTGTAGACGAAAAAGAACAAAAGCAATTGCTAATGGATCTCGAAGTGGTGATGAAATCGAATGAATGCAATTACATTGTTCAATTTTATGGTGCGCTATTTAAAGAAGGTGACTGTTGGATATGCATGGAATTAATGGATACATCTTTGGACAAGTTTTATAAATATATCTATGAGAGAAAAAAACAGCGTATTCCTGAATCGATTCTTGCAAAAATAACTCTTGCGACTGTGTATGCATTGAATTACTTGAAGGAAAAGCTTAAAATTATTCATCGTGATGTGAAGCCAAGCAACATTTTGTTGCACAAACGTGGTGATATAAAATTGTGTGATTTTGGTATATCCGGTCAACTTGTGGATTCGATTGCAAAAACAAAGGATGCTGGCTGTAGACCATACATGGCGGTAAGTCGGGAAATGAGCATTGCTATTAAATGATAGACTTAGAATTTTGATGAATTTTTTTTTGGGAACAGTTGCAATAAGTTTGATCAAATGCAATTTCAGCCGGAACGTATTGACCCTGAACGAGCAAAAGGTTACGATGTAAGAAGCGATGTCTGGTCCCTAGGAATAACATTGATGGAAGTTGCAACCGGAAACTTTCCTTATAAAAAATGGGATTCTGTTTTTGAACAATTGTGTCAGGCAAGTTTTGATTTATTTATATTTATTTGCGCAAAAATATTTTAGTTTTTTATTTTTGTTTAGGTTGTTCAAGGCGATCCCCCTCGTTTGCAAACATCCTACAATGGAATGGAATTCTCTACAGAGTTTGTTGATTTTGTAAACACTTGGTAAGAAAAACAACACTAAGAAAATTGTATATTGAAAAGATTTTTGAAGTAATTGATAAAAGTAGAGATTAGGCAGTTATAATTGCCATATTTGTCATGTTCAATGTTTCAATAAATAGTTTTTGCGTTGCCTCAAAACATGAATGAGAAAAAAACTTTTCCGCTGCTTATACTGGTTATGCAAGAATATGGACGTGTGTCAAAAGTTTTTGAAATTTGTCACACCCAAGATGCAACGTAAGAACCATTCATTAAAAAATAAGAGTTATAAGAAACGGGGAAACATTTTTTTCTCATTCATAACACTGGGCTCGAATTTGGTACTTTTTTTTACCATAATGGAGACAAATCTGGTAAACATAATTGGGGGCGCTGAATTCAGCCCCATCAACCGTTTGTTTGTTTTTAGATAAGCTCTAGTTTTTGAGATTTCGCGGTTTTAAAATTATAACTAACTTATTAAAAAATATACTTATATATGTATTTAGTTCATGTTGCTATATTTTTGTTACAGAATAATTACGATTACGTTAATTACTCGTATTTAGTAGATTTCCTGTGCAAAAGTTCGTTGTAATCGCAACGTTAATCGGAATTTTATAAATGCTTCTTTTCAATTTTATTCCATCACAAATATTCAAAGGTGAAGTATTCTTCAAGGGGAAGTAAAATTGTTGACTTTCGATTTATATATATATATTTTCTGTTTAAAGAATCTTTTTTTTTAACTTAAAGAGCTGTGATGTTATCTGATTATTTTTAATTAATTAACTAATTGAATTAATTTAGGAGCAACTCAAATGTTTTAAATAAAAAACAAAAACATGTTTATGACCTTTACACGCGAAAAGTTTAGTGATAGTGCAATTTTTTTTTTCATTTGTACTAAAACTTTTAACTTGAAATAATCTTTTTAACAATTTTGACGATTTTCAATTGCTTTTCTCCTACTTGTTTCTTTATAGTTTAATAAAAAATGAAAGCGAACGTCCGAAATATAGTCGACTTCTGCAGATGCCTTTCATTTTACGAAGTGAACGAAGTCATACTAATGTATCCGCGTACGTATCGATGATATTGGAATCGATGGAAAGTGATGGTATCACACAATTTACAGCCAATCAGCCAGCTGAAAGCTAATGGGAGTTGCATATTAAGCAAAAGATGAATGTTCACAATGAGATCTGCATTGAACTCTTTGATTTTTCAAGCTAATAATAGAGCATTTTCCGCAGCAGCAACAGCCATTTTGCATTAACATAGTTTTTAAGTTTCATTTAAACCGAAGTGGTAATGTGTATATAATGTATGCACAGTATAAAGATTTGTAGAATAAAATAACGGCAGTATCATCATACAATAAGATAGAATTAAGTCCGTGACGGAGAAAAAGGCCTTCATTTTTGCTCTTAATTTTGACTGATATATGTTTTTGAAAATGTTTTATGCTTAAGACGTTTGTGATTGGTTTTGGCAAACCAAACTGTTCAATAATTTTAGAGTCGTGTACATATTAAAATTAAAATAAAGCTTGCATGGACTCAAAATTGTAAGAAAATATAGATTTATAGCATAAGGAAATTACTTAATCGTGCGACAGCGAGTCCAGCGATGGCCCATTGAATTTGCGTGATTGCGATACGTTATGGATCTGCGCCCTCATTACTAGATTCCATTATTTCGTCTGAAAATTATGATTATCTAACCGCACTTATGATGAAATTAGTGCGGCCTAAGCACATAGTGCTTAATCGTGCCTGTTTAGGTTAATTAAGACCGTGTCAAAGATATTGTAAAAAATATAGCTATGTTAGTATGTACACGTAAAATGTACCTTAAAGATCCAAAACATTTTCTAACTTTAAAAATGTGGTTAAAAAGAGCTTTAGCAATAGTATTTAAGACGCTCCCTTATTTCATTTTATGCAGATTCGCGCGAAACAGACGTCCATTAAACTGTAAACAAATAAAACTGTGCCGAAAAAGCTCGCTTGCAAAATTACTTTGTTTTTTTTTATTAATATTTATTATTA